>SDVU01000322.1:0-15176 GCA_016256075.1 Dictyocoela muelleri | reverse complement strand
GTTATTAGTTATTAGTTATTAGTTATTAGTTATTAGTTATTAGTTATTAGTTATTAGTTATTAGTTATTAGTTATTAGTTATTAAGTAGGGCTCGTTAATGTGAGGGGCACCGTAATTTTAAAAAAACTCCGTCATTATTAAAAAAATTTAATCCCGTCATTATTAACAAAAAAAATTAATCCCGTCATTTACTGCAAAACCTCGTCATTTACTGCAAAACCCTGTCATTTAAAATTTTTATTTTTTTTGAACCTCTAGAATGAAAAAAATTTGTACTACCACGCTTTAAGGATGTCAGGAATTTTTGAGAAGGTGAAAAACTGGAAAGATATGAAATATACCAAATGTTTTGAGGATCAAAGAACCTGGAACTTATTTTTATATACTGCTATATAATTATACTTTTCTTAATTTGGCCTTGGCCAAATTAAGAAAAGTATAATTATATAGCAGTATATAAAAATAAGTTCCAGGTTCTTTGATCCTCAAAAAATTTGGTATAATTCATATCTTTCTAGTTTTTCACCTTCTCAAAAATTCCTGACATCCCTAAGGCGGGTGGCAAGTAGAACACCTTCTTAAGCAAGTTTTAAAAGAAAATCAATTAAAACATTAAAAAAATAATAAATCAATTAATTTAATATGATATTTAAAAATTCAGAGAATTCAATGTCCTTATTATTTCTAAAAAACATGAATACATCTAAATGCTGCGGAAGGGTTTTTAAAGACACACCGTTGCTATAATGTTTCAGCTTCTTCAAATGATTCCATAAATTTTCGATTTTCTGAGTATTCGCTTTCGTTTGAGGGTATACAAAGTTATATTTTCGGCATAAACTATCCCTGTAGCTTTTTTTTAATAGCGTTATACAAGGTCTATTGGTCTGAAACGATATATGCTTTCTCTTTAATATGCTCATTGATTAAAGGAATCTGTGTTTTAATATATCTTTTTTCAACTTGAGTAAGGTAACAATAATCCGTCTTGACCTAAATCGCCCCCAAATCCAAATTGCCTTTCCCAATCTACCATGTAGATATTTTGCCCTAGACCAATACGTTTCATCTATCTGAACCTCTTTGACAAAGCCACCAAGTTGCCGTCATTTTTATTGACAAAAATTGAAATTTTGCTCCTGAAAAAATCAAACAGACGTCTGTACATTTTTCCACAATTTGGCAAATACGTAAAATATATTCGGCAGAGAAGTGTATTTTGCTGTAAAAATAAAATGCAAATTTAAAAAACACAAACGGTGATATTTTCGTGTTTTTCAAATCACAATAATTCAATAAATTAATATATTTTTTGCAATATTTGCAATACCAACTATGCCCGATATTATATTTAGGAACTTTCATAATTTGCATGTTTTTCTTACAGGCAAAGCATATTTTTTTAATTGGAATCGAATTAAGATTCTCTAAAAATTCAATTATTTTGGACTCTGACCTAATATAATTAAAAAATTCGTTGTCTGCCATTTCTCCACAAATAAAAAAACAATTAAATTAAAAAAATCAAATTTTTAAAATACTAAGAAACATCAAAAAATCAAAAACAAACCGATAGAAATAAAATAAATAATATTGAATGCAGACAAATAAGTTACAATTAGTACTTATTTTACTTTAAAGGTTAATCGGGAGTTGTTATAAAAATAAGGGTAGCATAAAGCATTTAAAATAAATAATAAAAAATTGTTTTAGATCAGTTGACACAATTTATTATATTTCTTTAATTTTTAAATTGCAGCCAATCATTTTCAAAAAATCTAATCCATAAAACTCCTCATAATTCAAAATACTTTCTTTTAACCACTTAGAAAATTTATCGACATAATCATCTTTCTCATTATTCATTGTTAACAAAAGCTTACTTAATTTATTCTCTACTAAGACATGTTGTTTCTTAAGTTCACTTCCAATCTCGTATAAACACAGGTTCTTGTGAAATATATTGGCATTCAATGAACGATTCCATCCCTTAACAACAATATTCGTTCTTTTAACATTTTTTTTTTCGATCAGATACTGACCAAAAATCTACTGAAAAAATCGATAAATTACTATCAGTAGATGTTTCAATGTTTTTTACCGAATGAATTGTGAAAATCGCTTAGAAAAGAATGTATTCCATTGAGTATATCATTATTTAAAATATATTTTCGCAATTTCTCATACTCAAATCTTAAAGCTTCCATTGGGACAAATGCTAATCCAAAAAACATTCTTATAGTTTCTCTTATCTTTATATTGTTTTTATATAAATTAGTTAGGCCAAGTTTCTGAACTCTTCTAAATAATAATTGAGTGTAATGGAAAAAACATCCTGTGACTTTTGAATTATAAAAAACTTGTTTGAAGGCTAAAAGAGAAGCCATCTCAAAATCAATAGTTATGTAATCAGGATATGAATTGTCAATTCCTGACTTAATATAATTGAAAATCTTAATATATGCATTTTTTGATTTGTTTTTCATAAAAATATAAATATAGGGAAACACGTGACTTCTTATTTTTTCCTTTATTACGTATAGTTGATAAAAAGAATTCGGGCATGCCCAAAATGTTCTATAACAATGCCAGTTTTTAGAATTTTTTAAGTGTAATAAATGATTATCGGTGGTGAATATTAAAAAACTTTCTTCGTCACAAACTCAACTGTCGAATTGCAGAAATTTTTCATTAGCAAATGTAGATTTTATAAATTCTGGTATATCATCTTCCGAACCTTTTATATTGTTTCGATTACTTAATTTCATAATTTTATCAACTAAATCATTATGTTTGGGCAAATGCTTGAGTATTAAAGGGGATGTGATTTTCAATTCCGAGTTTAAAATGTCCATTGGTTTTTCATTCGTAGATAATGCGCGCTTATAAATGTTATTTTTAATGTAAACAGATTCTACATAATCATAATCTCTCATATGAGTAATGTCATGTTATTTTTTTATTATAGTGTTATTCTTAGTGGTATCCAACCACCCTTTTCATCCACGCCTCACACATCGCCAAGAAATGCTGTCATTAGCAACTCTGTGAATGTTGTAGGCATACCCTTCATATAAAATTTTATCTTTGTCACGTTTTCTTTTAACTAATAAAATTTTTTCATTTGTCATAAGGGTTAAAAATTTTGAGGCGAAAAAACCACTGTTTCGCCAAACTGTAACGAAACGGCGAATAGCCCTTTTTTTAATTGGAATACAATTAAGATTCTGTAACAATTCAATTATATTGGACTCAGACCTAATATAATTAAAAAATTCGTGATCAATCATGTTATTCACTCTCTTCATGTGGGGTGTGCAAACGATTTTTTTAATATCTAGAATATTTTTTTAGAAGGTGTTCTACTTGCTACCCGCTTTAGGGATGTCATGAATTTTGAGGAGGCGAAAAACTGGAAAGATATGAAATATACCAAATGATCTGGGAATAAAAGATCATAGAACATATTTTTATATACTTCTCTATAATTATACTTTTCTTAATTTGGCCTTTGCCAAATTAAGAAAAGTATAATTATAGAGCAGTATATAAAAATAGGTTCCAGGATCTTTTATTCCCAGATCCTTTGGTATATTTCATATCTTTCCAGTTTTTTCCCTCCTTAAAATTCATGACATCCCTAAAGCGTGGTAGTACCAAAAAATTAATCTCCTACAAGTCTCTTGTAAAGTCGTAGAAGCGAACAACTCATTAGAAATTGTTGATGATGAGCTTAAATGCACTACTTGTAACAAAGTCATTAAATACAATCCTAATGAAGGTCTTTGAAATGTAAAAAGACAATTTATAACCAAGACACATTCTGAAAATGATTCGAAAAAAAAATTATAAAAGTTTAGAAGAAATATGTTCGTTGATAGTATTTTCAGATGTTTTTAAGCAAGATATTATAGAGGCGTTTGTAGATTAAACATTCTATTTAAGCTTCAAACACCTTCTTTGGAAAATTTTCTTGAAAAATATACTGGAAGACACTTAAAGGCGAATCATACTACAGAAACAAATTACAAAATATCTACACGAATGAAAGATTAAAGGTTTTGGAGATGTTAAAAAATAAAGATATTTTTCTTTTGTTTGATGAGACCACAGATGCAAATGGAGGATTTATTCTTAACATCATGGGTGGAATATGTGGTGAGTTCTCCAATGAAAAGAGCTATTTATTAAGGACTGCTGAATTGGATAAGACAAATAATCAAACAGTTAGTCAATCTATTATTAATTTAATGATTGAGTTATATGAGGGTGCGATTGACTTTCAAAAACTCCGTCTTGTGATTCCTGATGCTGCTAAATATGCAGTTAAAGCCGTTAATAATTTATAAATCCTTTTTCCAAATTTAAAACATGTCACGTGATTGGCTCATATGCTTCATCGCCTGTGTGAAAAATTAAGAAGTGTTTCTAAATGTTCTAATTTTATATTTTCAGATCTTAAGAGACTATTAGTAAAAAACAGAGAAAAACAGGCCTTTTTTAAAATGTTACTGGTTTAAATCTTCCTAAGTTTTCTATAATAACAAGATGGGGAACATGGATAGAGTTTATGAAAGAGATTATCAAAAATTATAATAAGTACAAAGCATTTATCACTGAGCTTTTGGATACTAATTTAGTATAAAAAAGTCTGTTTATGAAATTTATAGATAATTCCTTTGTCTATCAACTTGAAAAAATAGATTAATGTACATTTCTTATTGAATCAATCTCAAATTTAGAAGCTAAAAAATTAATTACATGTGACCAGATTGGAATTATTAAGGATGTTGGAGATCGATTAGAAAACCATTTTTTGTTTTAAAAATACAATCTATTAGTAGAAAAAAAATCCAGATCTTATTTTTTTCTTTAAACTTAATCCTGTTACTTGTCAAGAAAATGACAAAATTTATTTGTATGTAAGGCTCACTACAGTAGATGTTGAAAGGGGTTTTAGTAAAATTTTGTGGGTTTTGAATGATTTTAGGAGAAGATTGAAAGTAGGCGGGAATGCGTAAACTCGCCCCTGAACGAGTTGACGCCAGACTCGCCAAAAATTTTTAAAGCGCCAATTCATTCTAATTTATAAAATCTAAAACGTCAAAATTTTGGGGCTTCAACTCGTCAAAATTAACGAGAAAACAACTTGTAAAAATTCTGAGGTGCCTACTCGTCAAATTTTATTGGGCTTAAACTCGTCGTAAAAAATTTAATTACTTAATTGAATTTGAAAAAAGCTCAAATATCAAATAATAGGCGAACTTAAGGTTACTAAACGGATTATTCACCTTCTACTTCATGAGAATATCGCAATTCGTAAAAATAAATTATATGAATTTTATTTTAAGATAAATGCAAAATCACGAATTATCATCAGTTATAATTTTAATAATATTTTTTAATCATGTATGTAATTTTTTAAAACTTACATATTTTGCTGCCTAAAAATTATAACTGACGAAAACCCGTGGATTATGCTTATTCCAAATAAGAAACACTAATTTCTATCTTTCAAATTACGATTTTCCCAAAAGTAAGAGTGTGAATACCCGTTTGAGAATAAAAATTTTTTTAGTTATTAAATATTTTTTTGACAAGTTGGCGCCTAAAAATTTTTGGCGAGTTTGGCGTCAACTCGTCGCAGGGCGAGTTTGGCGTCAACTCGTCGCAGGGCGAGTTGACGCTAAGCCTGCTTTAAACATATATGTGTAATGAATAAAAATTGCATTACACATATGTGTGTAAAAAATCGTCTAAGGGTTAAAATGTAAAAACAAACTTATAAGATTTTTAGGTTCGGAAACTGGTGATCACTAACCTCAAAAATCGGGAAACACAATTGGTCGGAAAGAACACACATTTTTATTAAAATTTATTTATAATCAAAAGATAAATTTCAAAATAAAATTATTTTTTTTCAAGAGGTCTGGTATATAAAGATTTACAAAAAATCTAAAGCGAAGACTTTTTAAACTCGAGTATCAGACTATTAATAATATATTTCTCTTTTATAGTTTAACATTTGATTCAAAAAAATGATAATAAAATGTTGTGTTCTTCTCGTACCAATTGTGTTTCCTGATTTTTTATGGTAGTGAACACCCGTACCAGTTTTAGAACTTAAAATTCTTATAATTTTGTCTTTAAAAATATTTAAAAATAAATTTAAATTTAAAAATCACGATTTTTTATATTAGAAATCATTTTATTAAACCGTAATTTTTCAAATTAAAATTTACTGAATATAAATTTAAATTTTTTTATTTATAAAGTGGAGACCCATAGATTCTAAACATCCACAGTCCCGTGACGATAAAACATAATTATCTTTTATTCTTTGTAAATTCATCAATTTTCTTTTATTTTATAATTATCTTTAGATATAGCATTATCGCTTTACTTATGCTTTTATCCTGTAAATAATCTTGGGTTCTAAGAATCATGATAAGCTTCGCTAATGATGAATGGCATTGTTTTAATAGTGAATTATGGATCTATTAAAGTCTTATAATATGCTAATGGTTAGTCGTATTCAAGTATAACTCTTTCAGAACAACTCCAATCACATATATTTCTAAGATTATTTTTAAATAATTATTTTCAAAATACATTTAAATATTAATTCGGATTTTTCTTTAAAATTTTGAATATAACTATTTTTTAATTTATTGTACTCTTCTAGTTGTTTGGATTCTAGAAAAAATTCTATTGAGAACATCGTTTTAATGTAAATACGGAAATCTTTATCATATTTGTAATTAGAAACCATACTATTTTTTAAATTCTTCTATATATTTTCTGAGAAATAAAAATAACAATAAAATATTTTTGTTTTAACGAAAAACTTTTCAAATTCAAACATGGGTGCTATTTCAAAATTCATTATTATATTTTTTGAATAATCTCCTACAAAAAAAATTTCAAAATCTCTGAAAAAGCACTAAATATGTATTTTCATTTTTATTAGTTAAAAATGTAAATAATAATGGAAAAAAATTTTCAAATACTTTAGCATATATAATATATATTTGATAGAAACACATAGCTGCAATTTTTAAGATTCCATCAGCTAACATTATATCTGCCTTTTTTGAGTAAATTTATCTAACTGAAATTTATAAATAGTAAAATTCTTTTAATTATCAGTTACACCACTGTCGAATTCAAGATATTTTTATTCTGAAATAGTCGTTTTTAATTCATTAGGTATATCATAGATTCATCGAAATTTTTAATTACTCTATTTTTAGTTTTATTTATTATCTTATTTAAATAATTATGTTTACTAAACGTAGCTGTTTCAGAAACATCAATATTTACATTTATTTCTGATATTATTTCTTTATTATTAATGAACTTTTCTTTAGCAAGTCTGATAATTTCATTTATACCTAAATTTTTTTTAACTTCTGTAGGCGTATTTGCTGACATTTATATTTAATATAATCTTTACTTGATATATTACTTCGCCATGTTTCAAGTTTGCCTTTACATTTTCTATTGTTGCACCTATATGTTATTTGTAAGCGTTTTTTCTTTAAAATTATTATATTAATTGTCACAGGCTTGAGGAGTTCTCAGGCTTGGGAGTCGATTAAAATTAAAAATTTAAAAATTTATATTTCAAATTTAAATTTCAAAATACATTTAAAATTTATATTTCAAATTTAAACTTCAAAATACATTTAAAATTATGAAAATTTAAATAAAATTCTCGAAATTTTTAAAATACATTCGAAATCTTAAAATACATATACATTTAAAAAAATTATAAATTGATGTTTCTATTAAAAAAAATCGAATTTATTATATATATTTTCATATTTTTACAATTGATACTATGTTTTTATATTTGCACTTTTAAATAATTTTACTTTATTTTTCATAATTTCAAATTTATCTCCATTATTATCATTTACCCCACCCCCATTATTATCATTATATTCTATTATTATCATTCTCCTCCATTATTAAATATTTAAAAAAATTTATCCACCACCCATAAAAATAAAAATCTTAAAGAAAGTAAATAGTTCAAACATAAATATTTTTAAAAATTAATTTTTTTCATGTGGAAACCCTCAAGCCTGAAATAAGAAGCGTTTGAAACATTAATTATTGTAAAAGATTATGTTTTTTTCTTTTTTTTGGTATTACACTTTAAAATTAATCATTTTTTCGTATATTAGTCATAAGGATATTTTCTGTATATTACATGTTGACAACATCCATAGCTGCCTACCCGGAGATTTGTCTCCTACCGTGATCCATGACCTTGGTTCTTGGTTTTCTAATAATACGCCACTTCCTAGGCTACCTAGAAGCCCAGCTGTATACGAGATCTTCGTTCTAAAAGACCTAGCAGGATACATGTAATTGGTGGATTTTCTTGAATTTTCATTTTTTACTACTTTTTATCGAGATGCGTCGCCACACTCTCTCCACACCTAAGAGAGTCCCTTCTGCTTAATTGTCATATTATACCAAGTCTTAATAAGCTATACCACACTGTGAAAACTGTATATATACTGTAGTTATATAGTTATGACCGCTAAATATCATCCCCTCATTATTTATTAGAGAGTGGCGTCAGCGGGATTCGAATCACGATATTTAATTTTTTCAATTAATGGTGTTAACCCTGAGCTATCTGGCTAAGGATATTTTCTTATAAAAATTGTATTCCCCTTTTTTCTGACCGCCTTGCGTTTTTCGAATGATCAATAAGCCCTAGAAAGAATATGTTTTCGAATAAAAAATTAACAAGTTACTTCACACCACAATTTTGTCTGATTTATATCCACTAATACAGTATATTTATATCTTTTGTAATTTTTTTTAAAATGAGAAAAAAAAACAATGACTCTGATAAACTTATCGTCTACAGAAATTATAAGCATTTTGGCGAATATAGAGTGTAAAGTATTGGCTTTTGTGATTTTCACGTTTTTGGAACCCTTTATTTAAATTCTTATATTATTTTTTTTGTTCAAAATATCGTGGGACTTGATCGAAGTTAATTATGTTTTTATTTTTGATGTCATATTACTTGATAATATTACTTGTATGATTGATGGAATATATTGCTACAATATTTGCACTCAATATTAAAAGACTCCAGGTGGTATGAGCTCGATATAGCAAACTGTGTATTCTCTTAAAGTTTTCTATAAATATTTCAGAACAAGCAAATCCAGTGAATGATAACGTTTTAGTAATAAATAGAGCCAATTCCCGAGATATTTTTTTTTATAGCAAATCTCTTACTATCATATAGTGCGCCTACTCTATGAGCATTATATCTAACTCCGGATAAGGTATAAAATTCTCGTTAAAAATTATTATATTTGGTAATACAGAGTTATTAGAACATTTAAAATAAATAAATTTTTTATTTTCTAATCCAATCAGAAAGCATATGAAAAGATATATTATATTTTAGACAAATTTTCAACTTTTTCTTGGTGTTTCCATCTTCAATTCTTATTATCCCGAAGAACACACAACTTGAAATTTAGTGTATAACTTTTTATTCTTTCTTAAGATATTGTTTCTAACATAAAGAGTTCAAAATGCTTAAATTCATTTTTTTATATTATATTACATGCTGACAACATCCATAGCTGCCAACCCGGAGAGTTGTCTCCAACCATAGTCTTATGACCTTTGGTTCCTGGCGTTCTAATAATACGTCACTTCCTAAGCTAACCAGAAGCCCATCTGTATACGCGATTTTCGTTTTATCAAGGACTCAGCAGGATACAGGTAATTAGAGGCCTTTTTCATGATATTTTATTTATCAATACTTTTTATCGAGATGCGTCACCGTACTCATCCAGACACCTAGGAGAGTCCCTTCTGCTTCATTTTCATATTAGAACAAGTCTTAATCAGCTATACCACACTGGAACAACTGTATATTAAACTATATTTCTATAGTTTTTGACCACTTAATGTCATTCCTTCATTATTTATAAAAGAGTGACATCTGCGGGATTCGAACCACGATACTTAAATTTTACATTCAAGAGTGTTAAAAACTGAGCTATCTGGAATTCTTTTTTCCTCGAATAAAAGAAACTGACTGTTAATCTAAAAAATAAGTTCATTTTCTAGGGCTTGTTATTTTTTCTTAGAATTTATGAAGCGTCCGGAAAAGTAACAAAAACAAAATAATTTAAAGAAAATAATTTTACTCATATGATTTTGAGTATTACTGAAAATATTTACATTTTTAATGAATGTTAAGAATTTCTACTCGGTTATTAAATTGTTAAATTGCCGCGAAGTTGTATCAAATGTGGTGGTATTACCTAATTTTAAATTTATAAACACGACGGGAAATTTTATTTAGGATATAGCTGTAAAACTTTAAATTTCCGAAAATAAACTAAAATAATCAATTATAAAGGCCGATATCAAAAACCGATATAGAATTTTATAAAATACCCCCTTATGAATCGACAAAAAAACAGAATACTTTAACAAAGGCTGTAAAAAAAGATTCGGTTATATTTTCAACAAAGTATGAAGATGATTTTTTATATAGCTTTTGTTCGAAGAAGTTTATAGAACAGTTGTGTTATTTATAAGAGTTGGGTTATACACAACAAATGTAAGTGTATATGTGACTGGGTGATGTATTTTAAAAAAACAAGAGTTGTAGATGCTTATGTCTGGTTTTGTAAATATGGAGAAAAGAGAAAACCTGTAGATACAAGTCAATATTTGAGTTTATTAAAACTCCAATTATTAAACTTTTTAAAGTATTTAAAAATTCAGTAGAAATAGGTTACAGAATGATAAGTATATGATTTAGATAAATCAAAGAATATTGTTTTTGAATAGTTTGCTATAATAAGAAAGATAAAGCAGGAGAAATTGATGGAGAACTGAGAGTATTAGGGGAGTTAGAATCTAATTGAGATAAAAAATAGAAATATATGAACCTCTCTTTTTAAAAGAAAATATGAACGCGGAATAATCAGACCTCAACAATTGGTTTTGGTTTTGGTTAATAGAGATAGCAAACTTTGCCCCTTTTATTATTAACTGATAGAATTAGTTATAAATAATACCATTTATTTTACAAAATATATTACCAAATACTATTATAGTTACAAATACTATTATAGTTACAGAATGTTAACCGCATATAATAGACTGTCATAAGATGAAGATTTTTAGCCTTTAACTGTAACCAATATCATTAATTTTTAATATTGATAAATCATAAATACATACCCAAACAATTGAAAATTTTTGGGGAGATTGTAAAAGAAAGTGAAAGAAAGTAAAAGAAAAAATGGTAAATATAGTGATCTTCTTGAAGGTTATCAATAAGCATACTCGTTTATAAGCGAAATTACAAAAAAAGACTGTTTTAACAATTTTATACTACTTCTAAAAAAGAGACTTCCCACATCAAATTTTGAAATAAACAATTATCAATCTAGTTTAGCTTCTAAACTTATTTTTTTTGTACCGTTTTATTTTTCTTAACCGTTTGTTTTTTATATAGGCTTTTTTTATATAGGCTTATTTTTTATATTGCCTTATTTAGATAAATGTACAAATTGCCGACATAGAGAAACCAATATACCGATCTTTTCTTCCATTTACAAATTTAATTCATGTATTTTACTTATTTATGTAAAATGAATCTTATGAAAAATTAAATTTCTGATATAATCTGCCTATTAATACTATACATCGAATATAGGAAAAACTTAGAGAGACCTTTAAAATTTATTTCGATTGAATACCAATTGTTTTGGGAGGCCTCAATACCCATTGCAGGCTCATTAAACATTTTTGTCACGACGGGAAATAAAAAATGTCCAACAGATGCCGATGAGTAAAATCCCAGAACCATATGAATTGTTGACGGAATTTACGTTAATTATAAACAAAATTTTTTTTAAAAAGAGTTAAAACAGGCATATAGTCACATTAGTAGATGTTTTAAAACAAAATATTGAACCATTTAAACATTCGTGACGGATTGATACACAGATACCCTCGTTTCAGATGAATTATCGTTGGAAAATATAATCAGAAATATTAAAAATGGTTTAAAAAACGAATCTGGTGAACATACAAATAATATAGAATCCTTTTGTCTGATTTAAAATCACATATGTGGCGTGAGGATAATTAACATTGACTTATGGATTGATAAATATATTTTAAACGTAGTTTTCTATAGGGAATTACAGCATGTGAATTTATGAAATATTAAAAATAATTTTAAAATGATTTTAAAATAATTTTTTTCATTTGAATTTTTCGTATTTTTTTATTTTTGTATTTTTTATTATCAAAGGTCATACCTTTGGTTTGATCCGAAAAGTATACAAGCTCTCAGTGTCTCATATTTGATTTTAGTACATTGTCTTATAACCGAGGAAAGACATTAGGGTTAATTTTCGCACTGCTAAAAAATGTTACACTTACACGAGAAGACCAAAAAATATTTTTAATAAAATCATTAATAATTTAATACAGTGTAAACTCCCAATAACGGTACCTCTCAATAACGGTTTCCAGTCAATAACGTTTTTAAAAAAATACTTACCCCGAAGGGAATTTTGTATGTTACTGGATTCCAAATAGCGGTTTCATAAGATTTTCAATAACAGTTTTTTTTAAAAAAAATATTCTATTATTGTTAGAGAAATTAAAAAAAACTCGCAAACGTCTTACAGTTAAAAAAAAGATAAGACCGATTTAATAGACGATTATTGTGAACTTATTTATGTTGAATTTACTGATGATAAATTGGTACTACTCCGGCCAACACCCTCAAAAATTTATATTGGAAAAATTATAAAATATATACATATAGTAGTATTTTTTAGAGATAAATTCGTAAATGTTAGTATTTATCTGTAATCGTTGCATATTACTTAATTTAGATTGTTTTCGCGAAGCGAAATCAATCTAAATTAAGTAATATGAAACAATAACAAAAAATACTAACATTTACGAATTTATCTCTAAAAAATACTACTATATGTATATATTTTATAATTTTTCCAATGTAAATTTTTGAGGGTGTTGGCCGGAGTAGTACCGAAAATGATTATGTTTATGAGATAAACAGAACAGTGGTAAAACAGAATCTTATTTGGAAAGGATTATTCATGATAATGAATATCCGAGGAATGAGAGTATTACTTGAAAAATACCATTTAAAACAATAAGTTAATATAAAAAACAAAATACCTGCGTTTTATGCGGGGAGAATGTAGTGTTTTGTTAAGTATTAGGTTTTAAAACAAACACTACATGTTCAAATGTGAAACATAATGTACCAATTGTAATAAGTTTATTATTGATAAATGCTAAACAAATAGCGATTAAAAATATAAAAGATAAATAAATTTTAAATAAATGGGATTATTTTTAAAAGAACGTTCTGATTTCAATAAAAGTTTACATTTTAAGAAACACCTAATTAATATTAAAAGTATTTATATAAGGCAAATCCTTAAAATATAGTCTTTACCTGCAAAAACGGCATAATTTTTCAAATTTTTCAAATTTTCTAATTATTGGTGATGAATTAATATTAAACAAGATGAAAGGCATATTAAATTTGAAAAAATAGTCGTGACCGTCAAAATTTAAAAATATCTGTGACTTTTATGAAAGTCAAAATGTTTGGTTTTTAAGGTCAGAGAATGCCTGCTGATACAAACTAAAATGATTTATAACTGTATATTTGGTCACCAAAGGTTTTTGTATATCTTTCATAATCTTTTTATTTTGGCTTATTAAGCATTCATAAATTATCTGAGATATTCTTTGAGTATTTTTTTTGAAATATAAATATCGATCAATTGTTTTTACCACATTACTTATATCGAGATGTATGAAGGATCATGTAGCTTGTTAAATATCTATTTTGTTCTAACATATACGTATTAGGATTAAACAATGAATTTTTTGGTTTCATAACTAGTTTTTTTCAGAGCATGTATCGGTATTTTTTAAAGTTATCCTATATTAATTAAACCTTTTTACAATTTATAAAACATGCATTGAAAGTAAGTCCGCATTAGAATTTTTTTTTAGGAAGAAATTCAAATTCTTAGTTTTATTCTTCTGATTGTCGTTCGTATCTTCGTGCCCTAGATGACAGATCTTTTCTTGAAATTAAGTCTTTATTATCTGCTCTAATTATAACATCACCATTCTTAGTAAAATACCATAAATGTCACAAAGTGTTTATTATGTTCCACGCGCAGCGCAGAACCTTACACACTGCGAGAACTTTTTATTTTTTTTACTTTTTTTGATTTTGTTTATATATGATTTTATTATATATTGATGTTTATTAGTGTTTATATTTTATTAAATTTTTGCTTGCATCAGGGTTTGACTGTTAGCATAATAGTTAAACTAATTTCTAACTACATTCGTCCACAACACCTAACTTTTTTATCACATTTATTTAAATAATTAATTTAATTTTAAACATGAAAATTTTTATTGATAACTTTAATTTTACATTTTGTAAATATAAGTACAGTGTAAACTCTAAATAAAGGTACATAAATAACGGTTTCCGGTCAATAACAGTTTTTTAAAAAAAATATAGTTACCCGGAAGAGAATATTGTATGTTTATAGACCCCCCCCCAATTACCTTTTTATGCATTTTTTAATTACGGCTTTATTTTTTTGAAAAAATTTAGGATCAAGTGACTATAACCCCCGTAATGGTATCAGGTGACTAAAACCCCCTGTTAAAATATAATTAATAATATTAAAAATAAAATATACGTAATGTTGAAAAAACATTAAATTTAAAAAATAAAATTATTATTATATAATTTATACTTTTTTTTTAAAAAGAATATTTTTTCAAGTGATTCTTTCTTAAAATAATCCAAAAAAAATAATTTATAAAATCTTCCAATTTTTCTTTTTTTTATCCTTTTCTTCTTTTAATTTCATATTAAATTTTATTATTGAAACTCTCATCATGTTGAGTATGAACAAATGTTTCTGGATTTATGAAATGGTATTTATGAGTTACTATGTTGTGTGAATAATTGTTAAGACAAGAAAAATTTGAATAAAATGGCTATTCGTCTGTGTGAATAATAGATCCTTGCCTAACAACTCTTTCAATTATTGGAAGTAATGTTCGCGATGATCGATCG
>SDVU01000321.1:0-15215 GCA_016256075.1 Dictyocoela muelleri | reverse complement strand
ATTAAATTTTATGCTTATTCATTAAGGACACAATTAGATGTGAGGCTATTGATAGTTTGATAGGTAAGAAAAAAAATCTAAAATCATTTGATTTAATGATTTACACACATATTTAACCTTTTTTATACCATGGACACAATTCCTACCCGGACACTATTAGATGCAAGAACCAGAACCTTATAAATAAGGGCTGGTGAAATATCGGCACCCGACTTTTTTTAAACCAACTTTTTTTAAACCCGACTTTTTTTAAACCCGACTTTTTGTAATTTTTAAAAAAAACTCGACTTTTTTCTGGGTTTTTTTCCAACCATTAAATGAACCTACTATCTTTATCAAAAGCACTCAAAGATTTGATAAAAATAACTAGCTGATTAATAATCACTAACAACGAGTTAATCAGCGTTTATGACACAAAACCATTAAATATTCTCCGAAAAAAGATGAAAGACAGTAAGAGTACATTTTCAAACATAATTACATCTAGATAATAAACAAAATAGCAAGCTACAGAAGACTTCGGGATATCCAACGAGTTAGGCGCCCATTGAATTTTAAATAAATCGTCATCTGTAAGAGTAAAAAAAATGATTATTATTTAAAAAAAAGCGTAAAATCACGATTTATATTCAGATATGGCAATAATAATTTTTTACAGGGTAAATATGGAATTTTCAGCAAATTTACGCTTTGCTGAAATTTGCTGAAACTTCCATATTTAGCCTGTAAAAAATTATTATTGCCATATCTGAATATAACTCGGGATTTTACGCTTTTTTTAAATAATAATCATTTTTTTTCTTACAGATGACGATTTATTAAAAATTCAATGGGGCGCCTAACCCGGACCGTAAGTTAACCTTTATATATAAAAAAATAATAGAATAAAAAAATAAAATCAAACTTTATTAAGTATTATCATAAGAAAATCAGAAAAATCTATGTCCTTATAATTTCTGAAAAACATAAAAAATTTCAAATGATCTGCCAATGTATCTAATTTTACTCCATAACAATAATGCTTGATTTTTTTAAGATGAAGCCAGAGGTTTTCAATAAGCTGTGTATTAGCTTTTGTCAAGGGATCTACGAAATTATATTTGTGTGTAACAGTGTCATGAAAACATCCTTGTATTGAATTATACGCAGCCCATTTATCAAAAACTACTATTTTTTTTATTTCTCTGTTGATTATTGGAATTAATGTTTTCACCTGCCTATTTTCGACTACTTGAAGATAACAATACCCCGTTTTATATTCAACCGCACCCCAAACCCAGACTGGAGTTCCAATATAACCAACATTATACTTACGTCTAGCACAGTAAGTTTTATCTATTTTGACTTCTTTCAAAATTCCCAAAATTTTTCGTTTTTTATTAATCACATATTGTAATATTTTAGTTCTTATCAATGAAAGTATTGATGCATATTTTTCCTCGCCTATTTCACAGTTATACATGATGTAATCGGCAGTGAAATTATTCTCTTAGAGAAATAAAACGAAAATTTCAAGAAAACTAACTCAAAAATTATTTTACCAGCTAAAGAAGACTCATTAACAAATTACAAGATTTATTGCACCTATTACATCTCCATGCCGAACCTATAATGTAATGGCTCTCTTTTCTGATTACACATTCCTTCCCACATTTCTTACAATATTTATGTTCAGAGATTATTTCCAACACCCGTAAAAGTGGAATAATATTTTCGTTTGAAGTAATAAAATTGAAGAAATCACGATCAATGCCTCTCTAAAATCGTTTAAACATAGGTATGAAATTTTTTTTTGTAATCATAAAGGTTAACTTACGGTCCAGGTTAGGCGCCCCATTGAATTTTTAATAAATCGTAATCCGTAAGAAGAAATAAAATGATTTTTATTTGAAATAAGCGTAAAATCACGATTTTTTTTTCAGATTTGGCAATAATAAATTTTTATCGGTGCAATAGAGAAGTTCCATAAAATTTCCGCAAAGCAGAAATTTTATGAAAGTTCCATATTGAGCCGATAAAAAATTATTATTGCCAAATCTGAATATAAATCGTGATTTTACGCTTATTTCAAATAAAATCATTTTATTTACTCTTACGGATTACGATTTATTAAAAATTCAATGTGGCGCCTAACCCGTTGGTGAACCAGACTTTGGAAGAAACATATTCGGTGACTAATAATAACCACATTTAGTCAATCATTAGTAGCAGCATCTACAGCAGCAAACATTCCACTATTTAAGTTACAAAATCCTACTTTAAAAAAAAATTCTACAGGAATATACAAGCAAAACCATTCACGATGAATCCTAATATCGTAAAATGGTAGTTTAATTATATGAAATTTAGAGACGAGAGATTTTAAACAAGCCTAAATTTCAGAAAATTTATCTTTTATTTGACAAAACTACTGATACTAACGGTAGGTATATTCGTAATATAATGAGTGGAATATGTAGTAAAATATCAATAAACAAAGCCTACCATATCCGTACTGTAGAGCTTGAGAAAACCAACAATAGTAAGATAAACCTAGAAATTTTCAACCTTTAATTGAGCTGTATGATGGGAAGGTGAACTATGATAATCTCCATTTGATTATCTCAGATGCGGCATCGTATGCAATTAAAGCCATAAAAGGATTAAAAGAACTGTTTCCAAATCTCAAACATGTTACTTGTTTAGCACATATGCTTCACAGGCTATGCAAAAAAATTAAAAGATTTATCCCCTCTATTAAATACTGTAAGAACGGAATTGAAAAAAAAATAGTAAAGAATAGGAGAACTAAGCATTTTTAGAACAAAAACGGGGTTAAGATTGCCTATATTCCCCAAAAAACAAGATGGGAGACTTGGCTCAATTTTATGTCTAATATCCTTGAAAACATCGATTTATACAGGCTATTTTTACATGATCTTGTGGAATTGAACACGGGTAACAAAGTATTACTCGATGTTTTTACAAATTAGAATTTTATTCATGAACAAAAAGAAAGAAAAAAACCCACTTTCCTTTCTCACTAAATTATAAACCTCGAAATGTCAGATTTATCATCATTACAACAAATAAAAGTGCTGAGAAGGTAGAAATAAAAATTAATAATGAATTTTTGAAAGAAAAATTTATAGCTTTGTTAAACAAAAACACGGTTTTGAGTTTTTTTATTCACTACATGATATTGTTTCTGCCCTTAAATATAAAGTTTATCTATATTTCCTTTCACTACAGTTGACGTCGAACGTAGTTTTAGTAAGATGGGAAAGATGCTATATGATTTGAGAAGAAATTATACTGTAAAATCTATAGAATCTCTTCTTTCGTTAAATTTTAATAAAATATAAAAATATTTTCAACCCATTAAGAAAAAACTCACTAAAAACAATTCAATTTATTTAAAAGATTTGTCAGTCAAAAATTTACGGAAAAAATGATATTTTGTCCGGATAAAGTCTAGTTTTTTTTGGAAGAAAGCCTGGATTTTTACCGGATTTTTACTGGATTTTTACGGATTTTTACGGATTTTTACCGGATTTTTACCGGATTTTTTTCGTGTTTTCACCGGATTTTCACCGGATAAAATAATGATTTTTACACGAAAAACTAGATTTTTTATCGGTTCTTACACATAAATAATCCAGCTCTTGTTCGGAAAGCGTACCGCATTTAAAAATTATTTTTTCTTCTATGCTGTCTGCTTTCCGAACAAAAGCGAAATTTTTATTTTTTTTTTAAATTTTTTTAACTTATTATTTTAAATTTTAATATAGCATTTAAATTAATTGACGACATAATGTGATATTTTTAAGATTTATTGATGATCATGAAATAAAATATTCTTAACTTCTATTCAGAAATAAAGATAATGATTTTAAGTTGTAATAATTTTAAATAAATATTTTTAGATTTTTAAAGAGAGATAGCTAGAAAAATAATTGTTGATAATACTAAACTACCTTTTAATAGTTTTTCATTAATAGTATATCACATACTTAATAAAACTTCAAATTTTTAAATTAATTGTTTGATCTCTGATTTGAGTCAAGAAAAAATAGTTTATGTAAGAAATTTTGGTTCTCAAAGGGGTTATCAATACCCACTACATTTTCGTATTTGAATCCGTAAATAGTAATTACATGATTTTTATAAAAAAAAAAAACAATATATCGTCAGTGACTATCTTATAACTAAAATTTAATCTCGATTTAAAGATTATTAAAAATGAACATCATGTAATTCTCTTACAGAGTGCTCTTTCTCTCAATAATAAGGTTAGTGCTTAACCAAGTGGAAATCAAAAAATTCTTTAAAATCGGTTTAAATTAAAAAATGATAATTTTGTCAAATTTTACCTAAAAATTATTTATTAAATAATTAAAACAATATTTTTTTGTTCAAGGTAGGAACCCTTGATGTAGTCCACTTTCTGAACAAGCCCAAAAAAATCTCTACAGGTGTCATAAAAACCCTGCCTTAAGGGGTTATTTTTTATAAATTCTATTTTTTAAAAATTTCATACTACAAAGAGTCGCGCTCTCCGGATATACCGCGATTTGCGTGCGACGAATAATAAATTTTTTATTTTAAAACCTCCTTTTTTTAAAAAAAACGCTATTGACTTGTCCCTCGATTCGCTCGCGAAAATCATTATGAGTAAATTTCGTAGAAGAATAAATATTTATAAATTCATTAATGATTTGATACTACGGAAGAATAAAATTAAATGTTGTTTAATAAAATCTATGTATTATAAAATTTTACTTAAATTTTTATTTTAATTAATTGTTGAATAAATAAAAATTTGTATGCTAAATTTAAATAAAATTACTTAAAATAAAAGATTTATATTGAAAATTCATTTAACGCTATTTTTCAAATTTTTATTGAAAAACTTTTTAAATATATAATTTTCTTAATACAATAATTGAAAGGTCTAAAAATCTTTTCTGTATCAAGTTTTTCAATAAATAAATACAATTTTAGGTAGATGAAATTGAAATCAATAAAAACATTTAGGATATTTAATAATAAAAGTAGCTTATAATTTTTATATGTTTTTAATTTGACTTAACCAGTTTATTTCTAATAATCGCAACTATAATGTTAATTATATAACAAAATTTAATTCAATGAATTCTCACTTTTTTATTTATATTAGATATAAAATAATTTAAAAACTTTTATTCAAAGTACAATATCTAGTGTTGAAAATGGTCATAATTTAAAAAAAAAAAATAATTTATATTTAAGGGGCCAGATAGCTCGGTGGTTAAACATTTTTTTTAAAAAATTTAAGTATTGAGGTTCGTATCCGTTGAAATCAATATTTAATAATTAATGGGGAATGACATTAAGCGATCAAAAACTATAGAAATATAGTTTTATATACAGCTGTTCCTAGTGTAGTATAGCTTATTAAGACTTGATATAATATGACAATAGAACATAAGGGGGTTTCTTAGTTGCGGGGATCAGTGCGGCGACGCATCTCGGCAAAATAAGTAGAGGAAAATTAGAATTCATGAAAAGCTACTAATTATCTGTATCTTGCTGAAATATTAAAAATACAAAAATCACATACACATCTGGGCTTCTTGGTAGTTAAGTAGTGACGTATTATAAGTTCACCTAGAACCAAAGGTCTCGGATCCACGGCAGAGGATTACTCTCGGGATAGGCAACTATGAAAGTAGTCAGTATGTAATAAATATAATTTATATTTAAGACTGGTTTTAAAGTTTTCATTTAAGAATATTTGAAATTATATTATTTAAACATAAATTCTTCAGTAAATTGATATTAAACATGTTTTTTCCCAAAATACATAAATTAATAAAATTTAAAAAATTTTTGATAATTTTCCAAAATAAAAAAATTTTTAACATTTTTATTCATATTCTAAATTTTTTTTCATCAATGGCAATATTCTTCGTCTTGCATTTATAAACCAATTATTAATTTGTGTGTGATCTAATCCCGTAATTTTACATAATTCTAATTTTTCGGCTTCTGTTGGATATGGATTTCTAATATGTTCTCTCAACCAATTTTTGAGAGTTTTAGATACAGACTTGGAATAATTAGTCCTTCGATTTTTACTTTTTCTATTTGAGCTCGGAAGATTCATATCAGACTCACTATTTACTTCTGCAATAACATTTTTTATATCTGTAGAAATTTCATTAATATATATATTATTCATATAAAGATACTTGTTCGTTATTTCAGTTATTTTTTCGTCCATATGAAATTTATTCTTTAGCTCCTCTAAATGTGAAAATATTAACATTTCATAATTATGAATATTTTCTTCATTACCTTTATCCTTTAATTGCTTATATATCTCAAAAATCTCATTTAATATTTTTTTATACTCAATTTCAGGATTTTCTAAATTTGTATTTTCATCTATAGATGATAACTTATTTAAGGCATTTATAAGTTCTTCTGACAAATCAGACATAACTATTGCGTTTACCTGCTATTTATGGTGTTCTTAAATAATGTCACAATTTAATATATGTCAAAACTCCTTATTTTAGAAAATTTTATTTTTTTTAGTTTATATAATAGTTTCATTTAACAAACCCGGAGGTATTATTAATTTATATTAATAATTTCTATCATTAAAATCAAAAATTCTTAATGAAAAGATGACAGGTATTAAAATTTTTAAATAAAAATAAATGTTATTTTGTAATTAAAAATTCTGTCAAAAATAAAAGTAAAAAATCTTTAAATAAACTTTAGGAATTTTAATTTAACTATAATATAAATTTTAAATAACGTTTTTAATAATTAAAATTTACTTGAATATTTTTTTATTCAATAATCATATTTTTATTATAAATATGAATAATTTTATAGAATCTTAAATAATTTTTACTTATTTAGAAAAAATATAAATTGTTAGTTTATTTATAAATTTTAATTTTATGTATAGTCTATTTTTAATTACTTTTAATTAAATTACTAAGTCTATTTAATGTCAGTAAAGTCGATCTCGTTTTTTTTGGTCATTAAAAAGTCGATTTTTTATTCACTTTTTGTTTTTGATTCCTTTGGTAATTTTAATGATCTTATTTAGACCCTTATTTTCCAAATAACGCACCCATGAGGAAATATATTCTTATAGTTTAATATTTTAACTCTTTGTTGGTTTTTAAAAACTCGATCTTTTTAATCAATTTTTAAAATTTTGAGTTTTTATACTCAATTATATTGTATAAATGATTATTCATTTTAATCTGCTTTGATTTTTCCGAAAATACATTTATGTTTAAAAGTGCTAATATCCTCACCATTTGAGGCTCTTTATTTTTTATTTTGCCACCCTTGTTTCAAATATCGGAACATAAAAATTTTTATCAAAAAATAACTGCCATGTTCCACATATCGTGGATGGCCGAAGTTTATGAAATAAGTAAATATATCACGTGAAAGGTTTTAATTGAATTTATTCTCATGTTATAACATTTATTCTCTTATCCCCAACAAATGTATTTTCTTTTATCTTTATTTTAATTAACAAAAACTATTGAATTTTATATTGAATAAAAAATAGGGATTTAATTTGGTATTAAATTATTGAAAAATGGTAGTGTTTATGTTATACGACATGTTCCCCACCCAATACTGTTATGCAGATTTTATGTTTCTCATGTCTAATTTACCGTTTTTTCTTTCAAAATAAATTCGTTACAAATCATCCGAGACTTAAATGATTTTGTACAGCCCTCGATTTTGTTGTCGAGTTTACCAATTGTTTGATTTTAATGAGCATAAGATTTTCTGGTTCATAATTATGGTTTATGTTCTATTTTTTAGGGGGTATTTTTCACTATATAATTATTTATTTTCTATTATTTCATATTGAATTCCTTTATACTAGTATTGAAAATATCATTAATCCTATATCGATAAGGATTTTTATCATGTCTATAGAAAATGACTTGTATATGCGCAAACTGTTTGAAATAATGACATTTTTACGTTCCGATAATGATTGCCCTGTAGGATTGTATGGCGAGGCGAATTTTTGTTGAATAAATAATGAATTGAGGTATGATTTTGTTCTATTAGATACATAACATTTACAATTATCAGAAAGCATTGTGCTAGGGGTTTTAAATTTTGAAATCTCTTCCTCTTAAAACCCATCTATTAATTCTGCTGATGTTATTTTTGTTTTAAAAAGCATTTTGAGAAATTACTGCACCTGTTGGTAAATGTTATCACATAAAGATTATTACTATCGAATTCGTGAGGATATTGACTCGCTTCAAAAGGTCAATAAATGTCAATACTTTATGTCCAGAAGAGTGTTCGTGGATAGGTTGCCTTTGTGTTCCCGGTGAACAATTTTTTTTTGTTAATTTGTCAATAAAAGCAAGTCTTTATTTGATTTTTTAGCAGAATGCCTTTATTTCTATCGATTTTAATGATTTGTACTAATGTTTGATAAGATGCGACAAATCCTATGTGACCATTGATAATGTGGATGGTTTAATATAATCATTGAATGAAGACGGGCTATTATTACTTTTATAATTTATAGGTGAATGCTTTAGGTTTCTTCGTTTGCGTCAGTTTAGTTACGCGAGAGAAAAAATCTGCGGCGTTATTCTCAGATCCTTTCGCATGCTCGTTTCCATGTCCAAATCGACTAAAGATGCATTCCATCATTTACATTTTTGCTAAAATCGGTAGAGTTATTAGTTAAAAATTTTGCCGTCAGTATATATAATTATTTTTCACCGACCTATTAAGAGTTTCCATTTCTTTACAGCCATCATAATGGCAAAGGTCTCTTGCTCAATTATTGAGAAGTTGTACTGACTAATTGTATGTTTTCATTTATAGTATCGACTTCTTCCTTTTCCTGAGAGATAACAGCTCTTTGGCAAAGTCGCTTGGATCACTATGAATATAAAAATTTTTATATAAAAAAATCAGGGAGGTATAAACTCATTTGATTTATTAAAATACCATAAATTTATATATTGGGGTCATTTATTCATTTTCTATGAAAACTTTATTGTTTTTGCCTTTTATTTTATCATATAGCTTTCCAAGTTTTTTACTTATGTTAGGAATAAATTTCGTATACTATTTTTTTTGCCCGGAAGTTTTTGTAGTTGACGTTTTGATTTGAGAAATCACATTTGGTGAAATTCTACAATTTAGAAATATCAGGTTAAATTTACTATTAAAATTTTCGAAACCTAGGCATTAATTTTGTCTTTCATGAAAACAGATTTCTCAAGATTTATTATCGCATTGTTTTTAAAAAGAGCGTCTAATACTGTTTTTAATATTTCTAAATGTTCTTGTATTGATTCGGTGTAGATTAGGATATCGTCTACAAAAAACGTGACATTAGGAATGTTGTATAGGATTTCAGATATTTTCTAGATAAAATATTTAGATGCATTTAAGAGACCAACAGAGACTCTTTTAAATTTAAATTTTCCTATATTTGTTACAAATGCAGTTTTATATTGATAATTTTTATTTAAAAAAACCTTTTCGAAAATCAATTTTCGAAAAATATTTGGAGGTAGATATTCTATGAAATGATCTAAATAATCTGAAAGCAGTGTCCATCAGGGAAAGAAATTTTATTTAGCCGTCTGTAGTCAATAAATAATCACGATAATATCAATTTTTTCTTTTATAAAACAAGGAGATGCAAACATTTATTTCGACCTTTTTATTATTCCTTTATCAAGAAGTGTTTTAATTAATCTCTAAGTAGTTATTCTTGGTAAGTTGGACACCTATATGGTTTTGAGATTGCTATTGTTTTGTTTAAATTTTGTAAATGATGTTGCAATCGATGAATTTAGGTTTTGGAATATTTTGCTTTGAGAATACAATAATATTTCACCAATATATTTTTTACATTCGATTATATCTAATATTTCGTCAGAGCACAATGTTTTGAAGATAAGAGTATTTTCTGAGCAGACCAACCTGTAAGTTTTACATTATTCCTAAATGTCTGCATTCCTTGAAAAAATTCTGAAGAGAGTGTCTCGAAAAGAGCTAAATCTCTTTTAATTAAGATGTGCGTGTTCTGAATCTTCAGTCTACTTGTATATGCTTATTTTTTTGAGTATATACGTTGTTAATTAGTGCTTCGATTTCCATGGATATTTTCTGGCCATTAAGACTTGAATTCATTATGCAATGTTCCACATATCGTGGATGGCCGAAGTTCTTGAAATTAGTAAAATGTTACGTGAATGGTTTTTATTGAATTTATTTTCATGATTTGACATTTATCCTCTTACCCTCAACAAATTTATTTTCTTTTATGCTATTTTTGATTAATTAAAACTATGGAATTTTATATTGAATGAAAAATAGGAATAAATTTGGTATTAAATTCTTGACAAAATTGCAGTGTTATGTTACACGACAATAAACAATATCATTAACAAAAAGATACGATTATAAACAACAACATCACACCAAATGTGTGTGATGTGGTTGTATGTAATTGTATCTTTTTGTTAATGATTTTGCTTGTTTTTTTAAAAAATTTTACGCTCCGACATTTGTAACAGGGGCGGCAAAATAAAAATAAAGACACTAAATCTAATATTAAAAAATAACATAAAATCTAAGAAAAAGATTTATAAAGCAAATCAAGTTTAATAAAATGTATATCTAAAATTTATTAAAAAATTATTACCGACATAAAGTGATAATACCCCCTATTTGTGGGTCTTTATTTTTATTTTGCCACTTTTGATTCAAATGTCGGAACGCAAAAAATTTTATCAAAAAATAACCAAAATCATTACAAAAAGATACAATTACAAACAACAACATCACAAACCGTAAGTGTGTGCTGTTGTTGTTTGTAATTGTATCTTTTTGTAATGATTTTGGTTATTTTTTGTTAAATTTTTTTACGTTATGACATTTGAATCAAAGGTGACAAAATAAAAATAAAGACCCTCAAATAGGGGGGGGGGGTATTATGACGCGCGCGCTGCGCGCGACATTTTTAAAAATAACAAAAAATCGACTGTGTTGAAGTTGCACCCTGATAAGTGTAGCCATAATATATATTCTGTAATACCGAACCAGATGACCAATAATATTAAAAAATAAACATCATAAATTTTTTTTATCAATAAATAAATTTTATGTAGTATTTTAGTCAAAAAATTAATAAACTTATAATCAAGTACAAAAAACAGTGTAATATAAGGATAAATTATTGACTAATATGGTAAAAATTTTGTACTCAAACGCTTTAGCGACCTAACAAAAAAATTAAGAGAAATTATAAACACTAAAGATCTGTAAAATTTCTTTCTAATTATAAATACCAATAATATTTTTATTATTTTTATAAATTGAAGTTTTTATTATAATTAAGCCGTGAAAATTACTAAATTTGTCGCTAATTTTTATTCATAAAAAAGTTTCCGAGACTCATAATCAGCAAAAAATTACAGATATTGTTTATAAATTTTCCTAAGCTTTTTTCTAGGTCAATAAACCGTAGGAGTACAAAAAAATAATTTTGAAAGTCAGGTAAAAATTCTAAAAATGTAACAATAGATTTTTTTTCTAAAATATTTCTGTATAGTTTCTATAATGATACCAAAAAAGTATTCATTCATAATTGTAATTTTAAATTTATTTATTATAAAAAAATTATTTATATTGTTTATTTTTTAAAATTATTAGTTCTCTATTTCAGTTTGCATAATATATATTTTTGATACACTTACAAAGGTTCAGCTCCCTCAAGGCCATTTTTAATTATTTATTTGAAATGTGCGCGCTGGACGCGCAACATATTAGCATTTTGAGCCCATACAGTGATTATTATAAAATTAAATAAAAAAACGAAATTTTTTAACCTTTTAAATTTTAATAAAAGATAAATAATATAATCTGAAAATTATAAATTTAATTATAAAATGACAATGACCCTGGAAACTATTTTGCTACATTATAGATATTTTTTAATTTAATTTATAAAAAAATATTCATAGATGGGAAATTTTACTTTAGATAAATTTTTATAATTTTATAGGTGATTCGATTTATAAAATTAGCCAATTTTTTTATTTTTATGCTAAATTTAGTGTTAAATGTAATATTTTTTATTTTACTAAATAACAACCTAAAATATAAAAAACAACGGTAGAAGAATTTTCGATCGAAAAAGAAAGATTGCATAAAAGAATTAAATATAAAAAGATATGATTGGGAAATATGAAGTAACTAGATCAATAGTACGCCTTAACTGAAAAATATTTGGCTCTCTATATCTATAGTAACCTGGTGCAGCATCAATAAAAATGCATCTAATTTTTCTTAAAATTTTTTTTTGTTTAGTTCGATTAACTACGGTGATATTGTATTTATTTAGTCGCTAACATTCTTTATAAGTCGTTTTTTTTGATTTTCTCAAAAAGGTAAAATGACAAAAACTACGTATAAAGAATCTTACGGACTTAAAAATACGATCTACTTATAATCCATCAAGTTAAATTTAAAAAAAATGTTTAAGAAAAAATAAATACCCTTTTATTGACGTTGGACCAGGTTACTATAGATATAGAGAACCAAATATTTTAGAATTGTCAATTCTTGATAAAAACAAACTTAAATTACAAAGAGATATGAAATTTAAACGTAACATCTAAATATGCTGAAATAGATTCCTTTTAACTTGATGTAATAACTTTTTTGAGGTCAAAAAACATGGTAATATCGAAAACACAATTTACAATAATCAAAAGAATATGTCTTCAATAATAATCAGCAAAAATTAGTATATAACCAAATATTTTATTAAGAACATATTTAATAAGACCATTTATCATAAATACATGCCATCTTGAATTTTATAATAGTATTTGTAATTTCTGACACTTTTAAGTTAAAAATAAACATTAGATTAGTAAAAAATCTAATGTAAATTTCGTTTTTAATATAGAAAAACTTAATCCATAGAACAAAACATTTAAATATAAATAGTATTTTATATACAAAATAAAGATAAAAGAAATGCCAACGATATAAAACACGCATTGGAATATTTCTAGAAAAAAATTTTATGAGAAAAGAATAGCGCGTAGAAGATTGAGAAATCAGAAAACCTAAAAGAGGTTTAAAAATATAAAATAATCTGACTAATGTTTTATAAAAAGCTGTAAGACGAGCTTAATTGACGGCGAATATATTTAGTAAATTTTTATATATTTTATATGCGAATTTTGTGATAAAATACGTAAAAAAAATTAATTCATGATAATTTTAGTAGACATAAAGCCAAAACAACAAGAATATTTACTTTATTTTTATTTCCAAAATATTCAGTAATAAAACCATTTGACGCTGGCATAATTCAATAAATTAGATTGAACTTTAAATCATTTTAAACTAAAGTTCAAACATACAATGCATAAATAAAGAATTTTAATCGGTATGAAATTATATTTAAAAACATGTTGTGTGTAATAAACTAGGTACGAAAGACATTCAATCAGGTAAAAATAAATTTATATTTTAGTTGATGAACAAAAATCAATATTTTGACATTGGGTATTTAACTGAATTAATAAATTCTGAAGACACACATGGTAAAAGTTCATCTACTCAAGTGATAATTCAATTGTATATTTTATTTACTTAAATTACGATTTTCATAGAAATTTACATTTTATGAAGCATCGAATATCTTTAAATACACAGAAACACTTATACGGGAATATGATTTTGTTTATTTTAGCAAAATTTGAATCTATAAATCATGACATTTATGAAACATTTGACAAATCGAGCAAAGATAAATTATCTTTTATCTTATTGAGACCATATTAAACCAACTAGGGTTTTTTATTAATTGTCGTTTTTTTTAATCAGTCGTTTTTTTTAATCAGTCGATTTTTTACATCAGTCGATTTTTTACATCAGTCGATCTTTAAAATCAAAATTATTAAAAATGATTAAAAACTCGACCTTGACTGTATTATAATTTTCAAACCAAATTGTATTATAACGAAATTAAGGTTATAAAGCAGTTAATAAATAATCAGATTGATTTAGAATATATGCATTTAAAAATCGTCAAATAACAAAATTTTAAAAATTTTAAACAAAATTCTTGCAAGTTTTTGTTGTAAATTGTTAATAATGTATAAGAAAAATATATTTTTTTCATTTCAATTTTCTCATGATAACATAAAGCATATTTAATACTGAAAATATATATTAATGTAAACTCTAAGCTATGAACAAAAAAAACTGTAGACCAGAGTTTTCTATGTTCAATTCATGTTTATACTAAATAACGAGCCGGATAGCACAGTTGTTAATACTCTTAAATGAAAAATTTAAGTATCGAGATTCGAATCCCGCTGACGTCACTCTTAAATAAATAAGAAAAGATGTCATAAAGCGGTCGATTACAATATAAAGATAGTATTAATATACAGTTTTATAGTGTTGTATAGCTGATTAAGACATGATCTAATATGAAAATAAAGTAGAAGTGACTATGGTTGGCGTAGGACTTATTGGGAATACGCACCGCAATAGATAACTAGTGAAAAATAAAGATAAATTATTAAATACCACAAATTACCGAATTTTTGATATGGCCTTTTTAAACGAAAATCGCGTATAAAGGCGGCTTCTAGGCAACTTAGAAAGTAATTATTACCGGAATATCAAGAAAAAAGTTCTTTAGTTGAAATTAGGTGACTGCTCTAGGGTTGGCAGCTATAGATATCGTCAGCATGTAATATAAAATACACCATTAACAATGTTGGTGATAAATTTTTTGTTTTTATAATGAATGAGTAAAATAAATGAATTATTTGCATCTTTCATGATTGTTTTTAGATCAATAATTATTTTTGCTGAAATTTTTTCACTTATATCTACACATAGAAAAGTCGGCGCAAGTACAGTATCTGGGATTTTTAGACCCCTTAAGGTAGGGACCTTTAAAAAAAATTAAAAACGATTATGGAAAAAATCCTAACTGAATTACTTTTAATAAAGATATGGGGGTATATTAAACTTCTTTTAAATCATCTATTTTTATATAATTAAAAATTTCAAATATTTGCTAAATTTTATAACTTATTAAAATTATTTTAATAATAACTTAACAATCATTAAGAAACAATTCGAAATTTCTAACACATTTCTTTCCTTTAAATATGTCTTTTTAA
>SDVU01000320.1:0-15230 GCA_016256075.1 Dictyocoela muelleri | reverse complement strand
ATAACTGAATAAAACGCGATTTTACGCTTATTTCAAATAATAGACTTAGGGTTGTCTTCTTTAGGTAAGAATTTCCTCATAAAGAAAGGGAAATTACCTTGGCAAACCAAACTTTTCATTTCTATTTTTTGACGCATTTTTAAAACATATATTTGTTCATTTTCTAATTTTGTAGAGTTGTATTTGGTTTACTCTCTTAAATTTATTTTTTTCAGCATAGCAAACTCGGGAGTGAAATTATTTGAATAAATTTTGGATTAGTGAAACTACAAAAATTACTATTTTTTTATAAAACTTAAAAATTGTAATGAAGAATTTATAAATTGAAAAAATATTAAAGGATAAAGTATACAGACCTTTTCATAATTTTCGACACCATATTTCATTATATTTGGCACTTTATTTCATATTATTGACATTATTTTCATTATTATTGACACGATTTTCCATTATTATAGACACCATCTATCCTCACAAGGTTTTTTTCAGCTATGGATCTATTGCCAAATGCTATATATATATTACCGAAGTTAAAGACCTATTTTCTATGTCATGACACGTGTTTCAAAAGTTATAAACTTTTTCAAAATGTTATGGCTCAAAATTTCAAAGTTATAGGGATTTTTTTCAGAGTTATAGATCCTTTTTTAAGAGTTGTAGACATTTTTTTATATTAATTTCTCTGAGTTATAGACACATTTTTTCTGAGTTATAGACACATTTTTTAGATTTAAAAATATATTTTAAATACTTTTACGCCAATAAGCCCATATAAATAATATCGTAAACCCAAGGCCTCATAAATTGTCAGTATTACTCTACTCAGCATATATTTTGAAGAGAAACTTATTTAAAATATACGTAAGATAAATTAGAGAATAAACTGAAATACTTTTTCGGTTTATAATAGTAGCACGATAACTAGCCACGCGATTTTTTTATAAAAAAATTTAGTAATATCTCAGATAAACAAGAATTGTCAAATCTAACTTATCTTAGACTATATCTAAAGAAATAACTGAACTAAAAAATATAAATACAAAAATAGAATAAAATCCTCTTTTTTTTGTCACACTCATATGTTTTATAAACATCGTTTTATGTAGTCTTAATTTATAATTTTATATATAAAACTGAATCTACAATATGTATATAAGACAATATAATATAAATTGTTAGTTTTTGTCTTTTCTATATTATATAGTTTAGTGTATTTCTTTAGGGAAGTGCCTAAGAACTCTTAATTAAATATTCTTGTTATAACTAAAATCTTTTTCATTTTTTTATATAAATCTAGGAGGAATCTTGCGTAAACTCGTCTATGCTGCCTCTCCTGCTGCTATTACAAACCGAATAATTATTTCAGTTTATCCTGGAATTTAAATTATGTAATTTTAAAAAAGTTTCTCTCGAAAAAAATCTATATGCAGAATAGCACCGACAATTCTTGAGATCTTGATTTTGAGGTATTATTAAATAGAGTTTAATTTTGTATAAGTATTTAAAGTATACATATAGTTCTAGAAAATCCTCATAACTCTGAAAAAAACGGGCCTATAAATAAAAAAACAATGTCTACGACTCCCAAAAAAAGAGCTATGACTCTTGAAAAGATTTATAACCCCGAAAATTTGAGTTTTTAACACTGGAAAAATGTGTCTACAACTTCCTAATCCGATCTTTCGGTTGGTGGATGAAAGATCGAAAAACTTGAAGTTTTGGTCTTAAATTTTATCAAATTTAAAAAAATGAGCATTTTGATTTAAAAGAGGTAATATTTAATTATAAAGATGGAGGAAAAATATAAGGTTGGAGATAAAATTTCAAGGGTTAATTATAAGAGTACGATGAAATTATGAGGAGGAAAAATTATAAGAGTGATGGAAAAATTACAAATGTGGAGGTATTATAAGATTAAGGGGGAAGTAAATATAAGAGTGTGAAAAATTATAAGATTAAAGAACGATTTTTGTTATTTTTCCTTCCGCTATCATAATTTTCACTATTCTATTATATTTTTACCCTTCACTCTTATAATTAACTATAGTCGTTTTTACCATACATCCTTATAATTATCCCTTAAATATCATAATAATCGTTTCCATTTCCTCCACAACCCTTAAAAGTTTCTTTTCTCCCTTATAATTTACTCTTATCTCTTTAAATTTAAAATGCTTTGTTAAAATTTGAAAAATTTTTTAGCCGAAACTATAAAGTTTGGCAATCTTTCAGCCTAAAGCCATAACATTAAAGTTTTTTTCTAATCTCTCGCGACCTCCGGCCGAAAGATGGAACAGCTTTATCACTTTTGGAAAATGTGTCATAACTTTGAAAATGGGTCTATAACTTGGAAATAGGTATATTGCTATGGGGCAATTAATCCATAACCAAAAAACCTTGTAATGAAAAATGGTGTCAATAATAATGAAAAATATTGTTAATAATAATGAAAGATAGTGTCAATAATAATGAAAGATGGTATCAATGATTATAAGAATGTCTGTATAATTTTGATGTAATATTTTATTGAGTAAAATTACTAGAACCAAAGAGAGAAATGCAATATTATAAAATAATTTCCTAGGGACCCCTAAAGCTCTTTAGGGACCCACTAAACTCCAGAAAGTCTTTAAGTACCCCCCTGAAGTCTCTGAGAGACCAAAAGGGTCCGTATGGACCACTTTGAGAAACACTGTTATAGATTGTAATATAAAAATGATAGATAAAGATAAATAATTTAAAACAGAAAAAATAATTTTTTTTCATGAAAATTTAGAATTTTATGATATTTTGTCATTATATGAAAAAAATTATCAAATTTTTTATTCTTGTTTTTAATTAACTATTTTATTAATTAAAAAAATTTGTCGTCTTTCTTCGAAAAACGACAAACTTCAACGAAAAAAAACGACTTTAGCGTATTTTATTTCATTGGGAAGATTGGGAGTGGTTTCGAAAGATTACCAGTTAGACAAAACTTATTATACTAAACATAGTCTAGTTTAGGTTATATTGGAACCCCGGTCAAGGTTTGGGGTGGTATTGCATATAAAACCGGATATTGCTAACTTCAGGTACTTGAAAATAGAAAATGAGAACATTAATTCCTATATTCAAAAAGAAATTAAAAAAAAATCATATGTAGTTTCCGATAAATGGACTGCGCAAGATCGAATTTTGGATGCTTTCATGGCTCAGTAACTCACAAGTATAATTTTTAGATTTAGTTACAAAAGCTAATACATAACTTATTGAAAACCTCTGGCTTCATCTTAATAAGATTAAACGTTATAGCTATGATGTATATCTAAATACATTTTCAGATCATTTGAACATTTTTATATTTTTCTGAAATTATAATATATATATATATATATATATATAAATATATTATATTACATGCTGACAACATCTATAGCTGCCAACCCGGAGGGTTTTTTTAACCATACTCTTATGACTTTGGTATCTGGTGTTATAATAATAAGTCACTTCCTAAGCGCCCAGAAGCCCAGCTGTATACGCGATTTCCGTTTTATCTATGACTCGGCAGGATACAGGTAATTAGAGGCATTCAAATGATTTTTTATTTATCACTACGGTTTACAGAGGAGCGTGGCCGCACTCTCACCGCACCCAGGAGAGACCCTTTAGCTTCATTGTCAAATTAGACCAAGTCTTAATCAGCTATACCACACTGGAACTACTGTATATTAATACTATATTTCTATAGTTATTGACCGCTTGTTGTCAACCCCTCATTATTTATTAGAGAGTGACGTCAGTTGATTTCGAACCTCGATACTTAAATTTTACATCTAAACATATTTATAACTGAGCTATCTGCCCCCCTGAAATTATAAATAATTGGAATGTTAGATTCTCTATTGATAATACTTTTTAAAGATCTAATTTAATTTTTTTATTTTTTTATTTTTTTAATATAAAAGTATACTTACGACCCTGGTCTGGCGCCTGTTTGATTTTTAGTAATTCGCCATCCATAAGAGGAAATCAGAAAAGAATATTAAATTTTTTCTTTTGGATGCGATTTAATAAAAATCAGACAGGTGCCTAACCCTTGAAGAACCTAAATACTTTGCTAGAATCTGATAATAATTAATTACTATTTACAACTTTTATAAAGAGAAAAAAATCTGCTCAGAATAATTAGTAGATATGACATCATCGTGGTTTTACCTTCTACAAGAAATACATGGTTCTACAACGGGTTAGTCAATATTAGAAGCATATCGAGAAGAGAAACGACAATATTAAAACATAAGCAAAATTTTATGGCAATTTATAATCCAGGAGCTTTTTTCATATACTCGTATTTTTATTTCAAAATTAGGAAATTCGCGTTGTGATTCCATAATTTGGATTTAAAATACGAGTATATGAAAAAAGGCTCCTGGATTATAAAATGCTATATAATTTTGCATATGTTTCAATATTGTCGTTTATCTTCTCGATATGACTTCTAAGATTGACTAACCCGGGTCTCACAGTATACTTTGTATTTTAAAAAAATTCAAAAATATAATAAAAATTACTAAAATTATCTGAATTTTTGATTTTTTATGAAAAAAAAGTATAATGTGAGAACCGGGTTGCCAATCCTAGAATTCATATCGAGAGAAAAAATGAAAATAAAGAAAGATAGTCGAAATTTCATGGGATTAATAATACTGGTGCTCTTTTTCATATACTTGTATTTTTATTTCAAAATTAGAATATTACAACGAGAATTTCCTAATTTGAAATAAAAATACGAGTATATGAAAAAGCGTCGCATGATTATTAAATGCTAAAAATTTCAAATGTCTTTCTTTATTTTCGTTTTTTCTATCGATATGACTTTTGGGATTGACTAACCCGTTGTATTCCAAAAACATAAAGTCAATAGTGACTTTAATACTTATTTGAAGCTTAAATTGGGAATTGTGAAAAAAATAAAAAATGGAGGTAAAATAATAAGGTTTAATTTTACATATTTACAATATAGGTAAAAAATAGGGGCTACAAAGTATGGGTTACAAAATGAGGAATGAAAATATTTGCTAAAAAATAAGGGTAATAATTAAGAGCATAAAATAAGAGTTAAATTAAGGGTTATAGAAATTAGTTTATAAATAATGGTAAGATGAGGTGCAAAAATAAGAGAAAAATACGGGTTAAAAAATGATTTTTAATAAAAAAAAAGTTTATAAATAATGGGTTAATTAATAATAGTATAAAATCAGTGTATCGAAATAAGGGTTACGAAATATGGGTTATAAAAAATATAAGTTAAAAAATATAGGATATAAAAATGGGGAAAAAAAAGGGTAAGAATTAAAGGGTTAAAAAATATAGGTTAGAAGGTGAGTGCTAAAAATAAGGGGTAGAAAAATATAGGTTTTAAATATTCGTATAAAAATATGGGTTAAAAAAATTATTTATCAATTTGAAATTTCGCAGATCGTTTATGATTCCGGCAAAATGTGTCTATAACTCTATAAAAGCGTGTCTATAAGTCTGACAGAAATGTGTCTATAATTCTGAAAGAAAATGGTCTATACTTTTTAAGAAAATGGATATATAACTTTGAAAGAAATGGGTCTATAACTTTGAAACCCTGTAATTAAGTTATAATAATTCGAAGAAGGGATTATAATAATGCAACGAAAGATTCATAATAATGCAACAAAGGGACTATAATAATGCAACTAAGGGATTATTATAATACAACTTATGGACTATTACAATGCAACGAGGGAACTATAATAATGAAAAAAGCTGTAAATAATAATTTTTATATTTTAATAAATATTTAGAATTTTTAGTTCCTAATAATGAAAGATGTTGTCCACAAACATAAAAGATGATGTCAATAAAAATGAAAGATGGTGTAAATTAAATGAAAGATGATGTCAATAATGATGACAGATGGTGTCAATAAAAATGAAAAAGACTGTAAAAATATTTTTTTACGAAAAAAAAATACCTATGAATGTCAAACGTAATTTGTCAGCAGTACGATCTATAGAGGCTACATTAAAGAAAAAAAGTTAATAGCAACACTATATTTATATTAAAAATCATATATTATTCTTATAAGTAATGTGCAGTGTCTCATTTTATTGATGATTTAGAATCAGGATCAACATAAAATGATACAATACGAAGAGATGAAGATGTTATTGATTAAGAAAGAGTCAACATTAAAAAGATAAGTTCGTATATAGAAAACCCCGTTACGACCTAGAACTGGAATTAAGGAATCATAAAGAGAGGTTAAATCACATTGCGGACAAATAAATTAAAATTTTGTTATGGCTTAAGTAGGGGATGGCTCTTCGAACAAGTGCTGTGCATGTTGTATAAAAGATTTTTAAAAAAAGCCCATTATTTTTGACTGAAGTAATATTCAAGAATATATTGAAGAAAGCAGAAAAGTTGCTAATTATAGTGTAAAAAGGCTTCTCAAGGAGGCATCCAAAGGTGTCTTTAAAAAAGTTGGTATATCACTTATTCCAGTTATAGGTCAAGTTATAACAGTTATTTACACAGTTCACACGGCATATGAACTATATAAGTTTACAGAAACACTTATTGAGCATTATTAATCTTAGAATAACATGGGTATAGTAGACACTATAAACGAAAAAGCATGAAAGAAGAAATTGAGAATTTCAAGAGTATCCAAAAATGTTAAAAAACGTGCATAAACATTATTTTGAAATATGATAATATTCGGAGTAATCAATTTTAATTGTTAATTGATAAGATACTAAACTTACAAAAACTTATTTAAAATCAGCATTCAGAATTTTTAATATCAAAAAGTTTAGATCATAACCTGATATTTTGCCGTTATTTTCGTTTTGTACTGATTATAATCCATATTAAAGCACAATAATGTCTGTAAATAAGTTTTTTATTTGAAAATAGGCTGAATGAAGTTCTATTCAAACTGAAGACGGATCTAGATCTGATTTGCAAAGAATATAAAATATTTATAAACAATTTTCATACAGTTTATCGTGAAGAAATAAGCGATACAATAAGTCATGTAGACAATAATTTCAACAAATTAGAGAAAATGTGGATAATTATAACAATAAAATAAGGTCGCATATTGAAACTCTAAATAAAAAAATATCAGATTATAATAAGAAGGGCTGTCCGTGTTTTTCACCAGTAGTGAAAAATCCGGTTTTTCGACTAGAAACGCAAATCCGGTTTTTCGACCAGAAAATAAAAAATCCAGACATTTTTTATATTTAATTTCCATAGCTGGATTAATATAATATTTTTTTTTTACTTTTACAATTATTTATACTTTATTTTTTAATCATTATTAAAAAAATTATATTTGTTTATGATTATATATAAAAATTAAATAGTTTTTAATAAAATCTTATAATAAATTAGTAGATTTATATTATTTTTTTATTATTAATACATTTGGTTCCATATTAAACAAGATCAAATATGCAAAGATAATGTTGTATTTAAATAATGGATATTTTTTTAATATAAAAAAAATTTCACTGAATAAATATTTTTGTAAATATTTCATTTTACATACAAATTATATTTTTGAAAATAATATATAAATATTATGTAATAAAAACTCTTAAGTATAAATTTTAAGTGCCGTGGTTTGATTCTGAAGTTGTTATTTTATAAATAATTGAAGTGTCCTTCAGCGGCCAATAACTATAGAGTAATTTCGGTTGTTCCAGTAAGGTATTAAAACTTGTTTTTAATTTATAAAAAATAGAAAATGCTCTTTAAAGTAAAAACCTATGTTTTATCTACTGGTCGTAAAATAAGTATTAATTTTTGGTCGAAAACCCAGATTTTTACTTTCTGGTCGAAAACCCGGATTTTTCACCTCTGGTGAAAAAAACCGGATAACGGAAATAGGATAAAATATAACAAAAAAATAAGGACGCATACTGAGACTCCAAATAAAAAAATATCAGATTATAATAAGAAGCCATCATTCATAAATTCTTCTGTAGAAAACTAAAAAATTGAAAAGAATTGTATTATAACAAATATACCGGAATTTAATAAGGATTTTCAAATTTTTAATGACTGAAAACGCAAAAAGTACAAAAAAATTTCAATCATACGTCAAATCTATTATACGGAAAAAAATCAATGATGGCAAATGATATTATAAAATTAATTGGAAATAAGACTAATTATAAACAAATTGCAGCTGATCTATAACTGATTCGCTTCTTTTTCTAAAAGGGGGAGATGATTTTTATCTTTCAAAATTAGGAAATATTAAGCGAGGAAATTATTGAATATTCAATAGAAGAATTGAATATTGTTAATAATTAAAACAAAAAAAAATATTACATAAATAGCCGGCAAACAAGGAATAGTCAAAGTAGCAATCAAGATTCAAAAAAAATATTATATGAGAATTGTGCTCAATGAGGAAGACTAAAGTTCATCAAATGCCCAATGACACCAATAACGACAATAATGATGATGAAAAAACTTGCAAAATTCCGATGCTCAAAGATGAATTAATGAAACCCATTATCGATATTTTGTTAAGATTTTTGGGATATACATTGATAATTGCAATAATATGATTGGGTATAGTCGACGAATTAGAAATATATTGTACCAATAGTTCATTTATTAAATAACGCTAATATTGAGGAGATTTTTGATGAAATTCATAACTTAAAAATTTAGGATAGGATATAAATAAATACAGTATTGGATTATATTGATATTTTAGAATTTATTTTTGTATTTCTATCAAAATAATATGAAAATAATGTTAATAATTTAAATTACTTTATAAACAACAATAGCCCTTTTATAAATATATCAAGAAACAGCATAAGCGAAGGAAAATAAATAATTTATATTTATCTCTATTTACAGTAAATGAAAGATTTATGCAATTTTACAGATTCTAATATTTTTATGATCAAATATACTCATCAATTTATCATTATTATAAGCGCGATTATATTGAGAAAACAAAATAACAAAGAAGTAATACCTTAACTTGCAAATAATATTGTTGATTTTACCTTAAAGCCTGTAAATATGTAAAGAAAAAAGTTTTTTTTTTATAAAATTAAGAAAGAAATGTTATTATAGACGATGATATATAAAAAAAATCTCTGTTGAAAAATGTAACAAAAAAAATTTTTGACAATATTTAAAATTAAAAAATATAATAGCTGATCGTTATAGTTTTACAAACTAGTTAAAATCATTTATAAAGATGCATGTGTCATTATCAAGACATTATTTGAATTAGACATAGATATAAATTTTAATAGTGTCATATTCAGTGTATAATAACAACGAGGCTTCTAATTGTTGGCTCTTAATAAATCAATATGCTAGGTTTATTTATATTTTTGGATTAAATTTTTTATTGGAGAATTTTAAAATTAAGAAAATTTTTATAATTAGTTTAGCAACTCGATAATATTACACTAAAATATTACAGTAATAATTTTTTTTACGCAAAAATATATTTTTGAACAGGCTTTCTATTAAATTTTTTAGTAAGTGTAAAAAAAGAACTATTTATTTTAGATTAAAATTTATTTTTTTCGTTTTAGAATAAAATCAAATTTTTTTGTAATAATTAAATAGTTCATTATTCTTTCATCGTCCTAGAGTATTTCATTGATCATTTTTAATCAGTATGTTGTTATTAGAAGATTTTTTTATTGTTTTTCAAGTAAGTGTGAAAAATGTAGAATAATTATACAATTAATAAAATTGTGTACTCTCAACATCGAGATAAAAATAATCAAACTTCCATGAAATCAAGAAATTCTTCACCCAGACTCTTCATAAAAACCTCTGCATTGTTATTTATAATTATAATTTGATTACATTTTTATTTAAAATTCTAATTTTATTTTAAGATGCAATTTTGGGCCTTGTTTAAAAATGGACATAAAAATCATACATTTTTTTAAACGCAAGCATTTTTTTTAAAAAAAAATCATCCAATAATTTTAAAAGTGACTGATGTATTTTTTAAAAATCTTTACGCACTAAAAAAATTAGAATATAAAATGATATACTAAAACTTAATTTTTTTTGCTCTAGATCAGGGGTGGGCAAGCTTTTTGAGTTGCGGCCATATTTAAAAAATTAAAGCATATGGTGGGCCGCACATATAAAAATTCCAGGACTAGGTTTTTATTGGGGCACAGGAAAACATTCATATATTTGAGCTTACAAAAAACTGAAAGAATATTTAGGCTTTCCTTTACTTACTACTATGGGAAAAATTTATATTAAAAAATAATATCATAAAAACACATATTAGGACAAAGTACTAATATGATAATTTTGTGAGATTTGTTTAAATAAAAATATCCCTACCATAGTAGTAAGTTATGCGAAGTTTAATATTCTTTCGGGTTTTCATAAGCCCAAATATATGAATGTTTCCTTGTCGCTCCAATAAAAACTTAATATCCAACTTTTTTTCATCGTCATATAAGAAAGATTTTGATAATAAATCTCAATAAACTTAAAAATAGCTTATTTATAATAAAAAATAAATAATATGCCAAATATATGTAATTTTCTATTACCACGCGGGCCGCACAATATATCTCGTGGGCCACTTTATCCAGCGGGCTGCAATTTGCCCACCCATGCTATAAGCCTCTCTTAGAGAGAAATTTAAGTTTTTTATGATTTTACTGACTAGGACTTTGTATTTATAAGATGAATTTTATTCCTCTCTCGCTATTCCAAGAATGGCTATTTTTCATGTCGCCGATTTCACCAGTCTGCTTTAGCACTGATTCTGGAGCGTATACTTTTGTTAATTCTGATGACATATAATGTTTCTGTATCTCTTATTTTAGACTGTAAAAAATTCATCGCTACACATACGATGGGCACAACCGATCTCTTTTTTTTTGGTTATAACAAGCTCCTTTGCAAAAAGTGGGTATTTGTTCAATTTTTCCATTTCTCTTTCTTTTAGGTTTTCAAGGGATGTGATTCCTATTTCAATGATCAGTATATCTCCTGGATTTTTTTATCGATAACCGTGAAGTCTATCTTATTTTATTTGATGTTTATATTTGTTTTGAAGGGCATCTCTACATTAATTTTTGAATTTTGATTTTCAATGATGCAATTAGTGTTGTGGAATTATAATTTTTTTGAGTTTGTGAAGCCAAATTATCAGATTAGACTAATGTTTTCACACTTAATATGGGAATTATGTCAAGACTCATATTGTGTTGCGTGTAGGTTTTTACTTCTTGATGCATAGTAATCGATATTTAATTTCGCTATAGAACAGAAATAACCTTTGCCAAGGCTTCGCATGTAAATATGTTATGATCGTGCTAACTTTGGAAAACCGATTTTTTCTTCAGGAGTGAGAACCTTTTGTTTAACATAGCGTAGAATTCGGCATGTATAATTTACCCTCAATATTTCTAAGAATATCATTGTGTAATGCCTTAGGTTTTAATGATCTCGTTAGAGTTTTGTATATTAAAGGTGCTTTATGTCATTTTTTTCAGTTACGTATTTTCCTTTTATTTGATCTTTATATCTTATGATGTTGTTTTGTGTGTAAAATAATAAGTCGTAGATTATTTTTGTCTTGTTGATTTATTTTCTGTAATATAATCTCATAACTTCACTAAAATTCTTATACCCGAGAGAAATACGCGTGTCAAGCCTCTGCCTAGGTTGTATCGTTCTTAGTACAGTCTTTTAGGAGCTAATTTAGGGTTGTATATTTTAAATTTGGATAATTTTTTTCTTATTTTTAGATTTATATTTTCTAGATCGGCTTCTTTCAGATTGGGAATTCCGATATTATAATTTAATACGTAAAGTGCTAATAGATTTATTGAATCAAATAGTTTTTTGGCATATAGATATTTTTTGCACAGTTTTTCAATTCTTTCAATAATTTTATTTGTCACGTTTTCGATTGTTATTTTATTATTCTTTCCAAGACAGTTTTTATGTATTCCTAGAATTTTTATAGTGTTCTTATATTCAAACTTGTGGAAATTTGGGATTTCGGTATAACTGTAACATTTATAAAGATCGAGTTCATAGCCTATGGTTTAGGTAAGGTTCCCGGTCTTGTGAAGATATCATCTAGAGAGTTTTTATCAGTTGCAAATAGTTTTGCGGCTACATGTATAAGAGAAGGTTTATTTTATATTTTTTATCCTTAGATTATACATTAATTCCAGGTAGGATGTCCTTATTTAAGTATCTAGATATTGTCTCTGAAGATATATTAAATAGAATAGGTGATAATATGTCACCTTGGTGTATTACTTTTTTTTACCTTATATTTCTCAAGTTTTCATGTCTGAAATAAAAGTTTGTGTTCCAGTTTCTCTCTGCTACTGCCAAAAAATAGGATATTTTATTCAAATTTTTAGCCATTATTTACTTTTTATAAGTATTTTATATTTACGTGCTTATACACTCATTTTATGTCAGACCGTATTACTTAAACATCCATCTTGAGTTGCAAATTTTATGTAATAAAACTGGTATTGCTTTTTTCACCCTTAGTATTGGGTATTGCGACTATTGGGTTAAAGATGAGCTTGTTTTCTTGCATTTATATGGTCCTGTAAGTAATGGATAACAATTTGTTATTATTATGCAGAATATTGACAATCAAGATATGTATCTGAAATTCTGTGGCAGTAACTCTGAGTTATTGAAAAAATGAGGGTTTTACTTTTCCCACGAGCCAGGGGAAATTTTACTAGGATTTACAATTGCTTTCTTTATTCTTAGATATAGTAGGTCGTGTAATGAAGAGAGAATTTAAAACAGAAAGCTTAAATAAGATTTCCCTGGAGATTTCCAATTTCCAAATTTACTGATTTTTTAATAAAAATTTCATCTTTCAATGATGTGTTATAGTAGTATTATAGATCCCAAGTGTTAGTCATTTATTGTGTTTTAAGGTCTATCAAAGTTCGTTTGATTTTCAGTCTCCCATATATTTCAAAAACTCATAGGTTTTCCTTTTCTGAGTGTCATTTAGATCGTTTAACTCGTCTTTGATATCTTCTAAGTTTCTGGAAAAGGCACCCTTGTTTATATCAAATGAAGTATTGTATTAATTGAAGTTTTTACGTTTTGCGCATTTTTTCTTAGATGTCTTTATTAGTTGTATCTCGGTCTCCTTTTCGTAATAAAGTTAGACTCTTATAGTATTTGTGATGTATTCCAGTTTTTTCCGCAATATGTATGTAAGTTGTTTTTTTATAGTTTCATAAGTTTTTCATTATTATTCGTCTTGGACAAAACAACAGTTTGTTCATTATAATAATAATCTTCTTCTCAATTTGTGAGATTCTGTCGTCAGCAAGTCTGAAATTTTTGCTCTTTTTTCAAGAATATGTAAGTTTAGCTGAATAGAATAGGCGTTTAGTTTACTTAGGTTGATGTTTTGCTTTTTTACCAGTAGGACGAAACATATATTTATAATTTTGAATTATTCGATTTAAGTCTAAGAAGTGGAATTTTATGCCAATATGTGTTACGACATATAATGTTCTCTGCAAATACTGACCCCTATCAAATTAAATTGTAAATTTATAAAAAATCGCTTTTTATAATAAAAATTAATTAAGAGCCTTACGACAAAAAATGTCCACCGTTTTATTAAGACAAAAATAAATTTTTGATAATAAATTTTATTAATCGATAATTGTTAACCGTGACCCTACAAATAATGTATTCCTAATTTATAATAAAAAATTGATTTTTTGATAATGACTTAATGAATAAAATTATCTAAAACTTAGTTTAATTCTCGTTTTTTATTTATAAATAATGTTTTTTAATTTTAAATTTTTTAACCAAATAACTAATTTTATTATTTCGCTGTAAATTTTTAACTGGTTGGTTCTTTAATATTACTGTTATAAGTGTCGCTATTGTTAAATTATTTAATTGGATATAAATTAATATTTCAAATTAAAAAACATTATAAAAGAATAAAAAAATAATTAAACTTAAATTTTTTAAAAAATTTTATTCATTAAATCATTTTTAAAAAATTGATTTTTTTATTAATAAATGAGAGGGGGGTATTATTTGTAGGGTCACGCGGTTAATTATTTTATTAATGATATTGATAATCAAAAATTAATTTTGCTCTTAATAAAAAGGGGGGGGGAAATTATTTGTCGTAAGGCTTTTATTTATTTTTTCTTATAATAAAAAATTGATATTTCTAAATTTAAAATTTAATTTATAGAATTTAGTATTTGCAAGAGGACATTATATGTCGTAACAATATGCTCTGTCATTAAACTAGTGCTCTGAACTTATTGTATTTTTGTAAAGGATTTTTCTAATTTTATAAAATTAGACACGATTTTACGCTGGAAAGATTTGATTTTACAGTTTTTGAGTCTCTTGAAAAACCAGCTTTGTCTAAGCTTCAAGGGTGTCATTTCTCGGATCGTTTATTACACTTGTATTTTCTGTGAGTTTCTTTTTTTTTATAGATGATTTTCCTGCATCATGCTTGACTTATTCTCTCCGTAGCTTACGTACCTCGCTTAATTGTTTTGTTTCGATTTTTTCTATTTATGATTGAATTTGTATTCCGATGACTGAGTGCATGTTGTTTCTCGATATTATTTGCTCGGCCTTCCTTTTTACTGCTAGTTTTTTTTTGGTAGGCTCAAAATAGAGTTACTCGATTCTTCTGTAGGGTCAGCATACACTGTGATTTGTTTGATCAGTTTATGTGGCCGTCAAAAGTTTTTACTTTTTCAATTTGACATAATTCTTCATTTTTAACTTGGGGTTTTAATTTTTTGTTATTTTCTTTTTTAATTTGAGAGCGTATATTCTGAAAGTTAGAAATGTGAGTTTGCAGTCTTTATAAATCGTCATATATTCTTCATAAACTTTTTGCCGTTTTTATATCGATAGTTTGTCTTTTCTAATAGATTGTTTGTAAATATTTCAATCGCGTCACTTTTCAGGGCTTTGTCGCCTCCTCCGGCAGTTTCGTGTTTACTGCCGGTTTATTTTGTTCTATTTTAGTCTCTTTATTTGTCTCTTTCGTTAGTTGGCTTGGTTATAGAGATTTGTTTTTTTTTGATGATTTTCTGTTCATTGATCAAACCTCTGCATAATAAATAAATAAATAAATAAATAAATAAATAAATAAATAAATAAATAAATAAATAAATAAATAAATAAAT
>SDVU01000319.1:0-15294 GCA_016256075.1 Dictyocoela muelleri | reverse complement strand
AATAAATAATAAATAATAAATAATAAATAATAAATAATAAATAATAAATAATAAATAATAAATAATAAATAATAAATTATTATTATAAATAATAAATGTAGCGCCTGAAACGCTCGAAATGCGAAACGCGATTTCCTATTACACTTTTAATTACCATTTATTTTTAGATTTTTATCTAATTTTTCAAGCGAGATGCGTTACATCCATGCGAGAAGCGTAACAACCATGCGAGAGAAACGTAACAACCATACGAGAGACGCTACACCCCATATCATTACATGTGTTATAATTTTATAACAATTAGTCATATAAACAACTGAGATAGTATCATATTTATTTATTACGCAATTAATAGATTTATTATTAACCTAACAATTGTATTGGTTATGACTACGTAATGCTTGACTCTAGGATTTAAATATTTTTTTTAAAATATATAAATTTTTCATTTAAAAAAATAATAAAAATTGTTTATAAATATTTTTAAAAATAAGCGGTAAGTAGTGCGCTTTATAGCCCTATTTAAGTATAAAAACAAAAAATATTTTTATTCTTATATAATGACAAAGAAACAATTGTGGTTAACTGAATTTTTAGGCTATTCAAGGGAATTATTACAAGATAAAGTGGATAATTATATATGTCGATTATGTCTTGGAGAGTGAAGTGAATTGATAAAGAAAAATTTGATGGTCAATGTAGCTACGTGGATGCAGAAAGAGACTGCCACTTATAAACAAAAAGCCATTATTTATTCTCTGCTCTCTATATCTTATATTTTGAAAGTTATTTTTCATCTTGACATAGGAGATAAGGCTGCAAGATTATTCTTTTATATATCATAGATAAGAACTCAGTGAGGAGAATTTTATTAGCTATGCAAGATGTTTAAGCCTATTATAATAGAAATATCAGATTAGGCGGTCCCGGCGTTGTTGTTGAAATAGATGAATCAAAATTTGGCGAGAGAAAGTATCATAGAGGCCATAGAGTATCTGGATCTTAGATAGTTGATGGAGTATAAAAATAAGCTCGCCGATATATATATTATTTCTTCAAAAAGTTGAAAGAAGGTCCTCGGAAGTACTTAATTAACTCATAAAAGAAAGAGAAATGCCCGGCAATCATATTATACCGAATGTTGGAGAGTTTATTCTGGGATTTCATCCGATTATAAACATTAAATGGTGAATTATAGCATCGGATTTATTGATCCCCAAGCAGGTGTATACACAAATACAATTGAAGGCACATGGTTAGAAGTAAAAATATTTGTGGGAACGGAATATTTTTCATATACCTATCTGGATATTTATCAGAATCTTCTTGTTTTTATGCGGAATGCGGGAAACGAGGCCTTGAAAATATTATTAAAGAAATTAATTAATTGATGATATATATATTTTAGAAGGATTAATATTTTTTTATATACTGAAATGTGGGCTATAAAGCGCATCCGCCCTCAAATATAGACATAATACCGATTTTAATTATTAACAATAAATTTTACAATATAAATATTTTAATTAAAATTAATTTTTATACTTAGAATAGAAATAATATTATTTATTTATATTTTTTCATAATTCCATCTATGATTATTAAACTGTTCTTTTATAAAATTAATAAAATGTTAATTTAAAATTTTAATAAATTAATCAGATAAAAGTGTGACGATTCGCATGTTCGAGCTTCAACCGACAATAAATGTTCACTTAAAAAATTAATCTAAAAAATCAATCACTATTTTATTTAAAACTAAATTTTAAAATAAAAATTAAAAAAAAAAAAATTAAAAATTAAAAAAAAATTGAATTAAAAAAATTAAAAATTAAAAAAAGAATTAAAAAAATTGAAAAATTAAAAAGAATAAATGAAAAAAATGGATTTCCTGTGAATCCACTCGGTCGCTTTTCGCATGTCGCGCGCTTCGCGCCCGACAATAATTATAGTATTGACTTTCAAATAAAAAAATTAAATCACGTCTAAAATAATAAAGTAATTGTGGAACAGACATATGTTATAAACTTAAACCATGATGTAAGTGACAACTTGTCTCTCGAAAGCAATTAAAATTTATGTATAGAAATAAAAATGTTGAAATGGTGACCTTTATTAGTTAATTAATATCTTTTTTGTTATTTTATTATTTTATAAATAGGGAAAAAACGAAAGTTCGCATAATAGGGAAATAAACCGTCTGGATACCATTATTTTAATACAATAGATTTTTGCATGTTAGGGGACGTTATTTTTACTGTCATAAAAGAATGTTTTTAAATGTGCAGAAATGTAACTGCTTAAAAAAAAACACTAATTATACATATAAGGCTTTAAAAAAGCTCGCGAGAGATTTTAAATAGATTGCGTAGACTTATCTAGATATGAAATGAAAGTAGTGGTCACAGATTAATTCTTAATACAATAAATGTTTGATTAAAAATTTTGCATGTCTAGGGCGATTACTGATAAAAAATCTGAAACCATAAAAAAATCTTGAAATCTGTATTCTATTTATATTGATTTCTAAATTTTGCAATGTGATAATGGATTGGAATTTAACACTGAAGTATCGACAATTTGTGAATGGGAAATAAAATTTCCAGGGAATTTAGTCGTCCTAGACATCCACAATCGTATGGAAAGGTCGAAAAGATGTTTCGAATTCTGACGAGATGGCTACAGAGAGAAATTTATGACAGAAAAAAAAGAAAGAATCGGTCATATTGAAAAATAATTTATGATTACAACTAGACAATTCATATGGGGGCTGAAAATCACCATTCGAGCTTTTCTTAAGAACCAGAGGGTATAACATAAACGAAATTGGAATTATATTGATATTAAGGGGATTTCTCCACGAAATTGAGGAATATTACGAAAGAATGCGTAAAAATGCTTCTAAATATGACAAAATTAAAAATTTAAATGTTGGAGACTGCGTTTTTATGTAAAAAGATTTTTATCAAAATATAAAATCAAAAAAGAGGAAGTTAGAGCCTTTTTAGGAAGATGAAACAGATTTCGTGATGGAAATGATACATAAGGTTTATCTATTAGGTGATGATAGAGAATAAAAAAAAGGATTTTTTTGTTCGCAATTAAAATAATTCAATAATTTTAAAAAAAATTTGTTCATTTTAAAAATCATTCATTATTTCAAAAATCATTTCAATTCTATTTTAATAAAATATTTCCAAATTCCCTTTAATGATCCCGCGCTCTGCACGTGACAATAAAGGATAAAACAACAATTTAAATTGATGTTTTTATTAATTTAAGTTCTATACTTTTAACTATAGAATATAAAATTTATTATTACATAAATTTCATTCAATTATTTATTATTTATATTTGTATTTATGTAAATTTATTATTTATATATTTATTATAATTTATGCTCACCTGCTATCTCTTTTTGGTAAGTAAAAAAAAAATGTTTTAAATAAATAAAATTTATTGAAAATTGGTTTTTATTTATTTGTTTGTATTTTTTTTATTGGTATGGTTTTATTAGTATATTGGTTTTAGGTAATATTGGTTTGTCATTATTAAGGATCTATTGGTATTTTAGGTTGCTTATATAGTTTACATGAACTTAATTAGATTAACGTAAAGCTAATCTATCTATAGTTTGTTCTTAAACATTTATGGCGATATAATGTTTCTGCAAAAAATATTTTTTTATATATTTATACTATAAGCCGGCGTTTTGTTTATCCTGGCGAAACTACAGTTTTTTCGCCTAGCCAAACGAAAATACGGTTTTTTTTATGACTAAGGGAGTAACTTCGGTTTTCTTGCCTAACCAGGCTAAACTACGAGTTTTCTGTAATTTTTGTAAGGCAGTGTTTCGTTAGAAAGTCGAAAAAAAAAAACGTTTTTTTGTCTAGAAAAATCAAAAACAAACTTTATGATTTACAAATCAAATTAAGTAAAAAAATTAAAATCCGAAAAATTAAACCATACCAAGTTAAATCAATCAGTAATATATAAATTTGCTTATTAGGGCAAACCTACGATATATTTAAGCCAATATAAGACTTTTTTGTGGAATAGTGGCTTGTTTTACTTCATTTCGCGTTAGTTCGAGCTTATTTGTAAACCATAAGGGTTTGTATTTTTAAACGATAAAAAAACGGTAGTTCTCCTGGGCAACGAAATGCCGGCTTACCATAAAATATTATTCTAATTTGTTTGATTCTAATTTATTTTATAATTATAAAAATTTGATTTTTTTAATTTAAATTGTATATTAATAAGAACCTATATATATATATATAACTGTAGTATTACTACTACAATTTAAAATTATAATTTTTATTAATTTAAAATCTTTAAAAAATAATAAATTAATTAAAATTTCATTAATCCCTTCTAAAATATGAAAGAAATGTAATTTGTAAGGACATAAGGGATAATAATAGTGTAAGTAAAATAAAGATAATTCAAAATATTTTATTAACAATTCAGGTTTAAAGATGAACTCTCGGTATTCAGGTTTCAGGTTTAACGTAAGTATTATTGAATACTTCTTGATATATAACCTCCTCTCTTCGACATACGCCATTTTAAATTAAAAGGCTTCGGATAAAGAAGCAAAAAAGGATAATATACGAATTTAAAAATAAAAGTCTTAATAGAAGGGACTGACGTGTAAAAATAGTTGAAAAAATAGAATTCTTCTACGATATTAAATATTTAAATGTAAATGAATGGTTCGAAATTTTTCTGAAAATTTCAAATTAATAAAATGGACCTATTCACTGTCCAAAGAAATATTATGCGCTGATAAGAGATAAATCAATTGATAAAGATGAATAATTAAGCGAAAATTCTGAATAGACATGGAAAAATTTTTTGGAGGATAATGAAGAAATTTACTATTCTATAGCAACTTTTCAAAATTAGATAAAATTAAACAAAAAAAAATCAATAAATTAATGACTATTTTATGAAATAATATTGAAAAATATGCTAGAATAAAAAGAATAGTCAAGAAAGAGATTATCGAAGATTGAGAGATGCATTTATAAAGGGTCTTAGTAAATTTACTGATTTTGAGATATGTAAACAAAACTTAAATGATTTAAAAGAATCTTCAAAATATCTAACAAGACCTGAAGAAAAAAAAAATTCGAAAATATGGAATTATAAAAATAATGATCATGGTGATAAATATATTACCAATGAAAATTCTAACATTATAACTTTTAAAAATAAATTAGATCGAAATAAAGTATATAATTATGATCAAAAAGGTAAAGGTGACTTTAAAAAGAACAATCATCTATTAAAGAGAGAGAATATAGTACCGAATAAGAATTTATAGATTATGTTGTTTTTTCATGCTAGTGAAGTAAAATTCACTATTGATACCGGAACTTCAAGATATTATATTAAAAAAGATTTTGCTTGGACTTTGGATCTTGAATTCACAGAAAGTATTCCTATCAAAACTATTTTTGGTAATGATAAATATATAACAATGAAAAAACAGTAAACTGTATACTAGAATTTGAAGATGATGAAGAGAAATTCAATGTTATTTTTTACGTCCTAAATAAATGTCAAATTGATATAATTTTAAGGAATGAATTTTTAATCACGAATAAATGTGTTTTAGATTTAGGAAATTTTAAATTGGGGATAAATAATAAAATTAAATTTTCTAGATTCGGAAAATAAAAAGCCGATGATATTGATGAAATATTGAAAGAAAAACTCAATTTAGATACCAAAGATAACTTATATACTGATTCAATTAATCTGTTCAAAAGGTATTTTAGTTTAAATTATTTTTTTAAAAATTTATTATATTCTCCAGTTTAGATTATATACAATTCACAATCAAATCCAACACAGATGAAAGGATATAAAGTTCCAAATAAGTATTTACAGAGAGAGAAAACTAAATTGAAAATTAATTTCCGAAGACTTTATAGGAAAATCGTATGGTTACTTCAGTAGTCTGGTATTTTTTATAAATAAGAAAAACGGTGATTTAAGATTAGTCGTTGACTATAAAAAAAATTAATGTTCATGTAATTGATGATCGTGGAAAATTCCTAATGTATTTTGAAGTATTCAAAATATGAAGCAAAGTAGCTGTCCTCGCGAATAAATTCAAAGAATAACTTCAAGCAAATTTTTTTGGATGAGGAATCGCGAAGAAATACAGGGTTTAATATTTTGGTTCTGCATTATCAATACATACAGAATCCATTTGGAATTAAATCTGGTCCAAAATTTTTCAAAGAATTATAAGTAATATTCTTAAAGAAATTATGATTTTTTTGTTTATATCGATGACATAATAATTAATAGCAAATCTAAAGAAAAGCATGAAAAGGTTTTAAAGAATGTAATTAGGAAATTAAAAAATCATAATGTAAGAACTAATTTCGAAAAATGTGGATTTTTTTGCAAAGGAATTGGAAATTTTAGGTTATACGTTAATAAAATGGCATAAAAAATTGATAAAATTTATTTAGAAAATAAAATCTTTCATAAAGATATAAATACCAAGAAATATGTGCAAAGACTTACAGGAATTCTAAATTGGTATCTAATACTTATCCAAATTTACGCAACGGGATTTCCAAAAGAACTGATTTATTGAAGTTTAAAAACAAAAGGATAAAAATGACTGATGAAATGGAAATAATTGTTGAGAAGATAAAAGAAGATATTAAAAAAATATCAATTAAAAAAATTTCCTAATTATAAGAGTTGGGTTTCCGCGGGTGTCCCCGGATGCAGCTAAACAAGAAATTTAAGAACTATTTTTTATAAGCATATTCATTTAAACTTGAATTCTTAATATAGTTTAAGAAACCAATAAGAATTTGTACACCTTTATCCGAGACAATTATCGATATAATTTACCAATTATATTTCTCGGTAAATATAAACCAAATCATATTTACTGACCTTTTTACAACATAAACCAATATCAAACTGTTTTGCAATAGTTTACACCTGTATGTGGATCTAACACCCAACATTCTTGCCAACTCTTCATTTGAGAGGCATGTCTAACAAATGATTTTCCGGATTGTAACTTTATTTCATATGTGTTATTTGTAAACTTCTTCGTTATTACACCTATGTCTCTGAATTCATTTTCCATTTTAGATTTTTTCATCACATTTCTTATTATAACTTTTTGATTTAGATTGAATCCTTCTATTTTTTTTTTGGATTTGAATTCTTTACCATAATTTAAGAATTATAAATAAAAAATTTCATTTTTCGAGAAGTAATGCATTTTCCGGTTTCAATTTGTGAGCTCTATGTATAATGATCGAATTATAATTTTTTAAAACATTGCTTAACCTATTTATCATGGATCCAGTACTCTTTTTTTCCCTCTCGTACTGTTATATTATATCTTCCTACTCTATTGTTACTCTGGTGATAATACGGTATGCTAAAGCTAAGTTCTACACCGTTAATTTCACACCAAGCCATAATTTACCATTGTGAAATTCCTTTCCATTATTAGAAATCATTTTTAGGAATCGAATTTATCAAATACAATTTTTAATAAATTTTATAATTTCTATATCTTCTTTTGATTTTATAAATTTTGCAAATGCAAATCTACTAAGGTAATCTATTACTACGATCATTTTCCGGTTTTTGTCGATTTCAATAATAACAAAAGCCATTTCTTCCTGGGAATTTTGTCTTAACGTAATTAGCAGTTTTAATTATTTTTTTATCAGATTGACAACAAACATCACATTTTTTAAGAATTTCATTCAGTTCTTTTTTTGAGATTTTAATTTTTTCATCATTAAATAAATTTTCGATGTTTTTTCTATGATTATAGCTTAAATGAATTTATATAATCTTTTTTACCGAACCCTCATAAAGAGGGTTATCTTCTAGCACGACACTTACAAACATTCGCCTAAGTATCTGCTTGCTCAAGTGTGATCCTTTTCGATAACAAATATCGAAATCAAACTTAAAAAACCTTCGAGCCGTCTTTGAATTCTACGCGTACCGAAGTCTTTCGTTCTGTGAATCGCTTCGATAGCTTTATGATCCGATATTAAATGAACTTTAGCCGATCAAATAAAACTCAAGCTTCTCCATTGCCCACAAAGCTGCAAGAGTTTCTCTTTCAGTATAAGTAAAAAATTTATCAGATATTTTTATAACTCTTGATATATAAGCTATTTGATCTGTTATTCTGTTTCAGTACGCCTCCGATCTCGATCTTAGAAGCATCGGTTTCGAACGTGAACTTATCAATTGCGTTTTGCATATAACACTCAAGTGAGTTTGTCCGTTGACGCTTAACTTTCTCAAACAAATTTTCGGTATTCTCAGTCCAAATCAATTTGAAACTTTTAGGATAAGCATTTCATAGAGTGGCTTCAACTTTGAAGACAAGTTTGGTATAAATGTTCTATCATATTTTAATAAACCAAGAAACCTCATCAATTGTTTCTTCGTAGTCGGTTTATTATATCTGAGAATGCATTCTGATCTTTTAGTCAAAGGTTCAATTTTATTTTCACTAATTTGATATCCTAAAAAGTTTACCTTCGATTCTTCATAGATTGACTTTTCATTGTTAATTTTTAAATTATATAAATTTAATCTATATTTAACTATCTTTGAATTTTCATTATGAATTTCTTTTGACTTTCAAAAAACAAGAATATCGTCAATACAAAGTAAGAATTTATTTCCAATAAGCCCTTCCAACACAATCGACATGCCTCTTTGGAATAACGCATATTTGTTATAAAAACCTAGAAAGATTCTTGTAAATCTTTTTAGCTAATAGTTCGGATCAAAAAATGTGGTTTTATCTTTGTCAGATTCTGAAAGTTGCACCAGGAAAAATTCATCTTCCAAGTCAATAAATGAAAGTATTTAGCCCCACGTAATGATTTTAAAACTTCTTGAAGTTTCGGCAAATCAAATTGATCTAATTCTACTAATTCGTTTACTCTTCTTAAATCTAGAGTGAATCTCAAATTTCTACATTTTTTTCGATTAAGAACAACCTATTATTTTCAAAACCATTTATATGAATGATTCTCATATCTAAATCAGCTCTAAAATTATGATTATTCACCATGTTATTATTATTAATCTTGAAATTTTTAGCAATATGGCCTCTAGTGCCACATTTGTAACATTTGAACATTTTTTTCAAAACGAGTTTTTAAAATTATTTATCTTCATTCTAATTTCATTTTCATCTTTACTTTTTATAACTTTAGTACTTGTTTTATTTTAATTAAGTCTTTCATATTCATGTAGTCTCTCTAATATAAATAATAAATCCCTCTTTGAGAAGAATATACACTCAATAACTTTAGGCGCTCTTGATATCCTCAGTTTTGCAATAATGTAATCATGTGTGAGATCCACACTGTCACAGTAAATTTTTAGAGGTTTCAAATATTCTATTCAGGATTCTTCATTGTATCTAAACATCTCCTCAAAACTTTTGCCAGATATAAAAGTTTTCAATTCAAGAACGAACGTATCTAAAGAACTTGGTAGATTGTTTTTACTGCCTTTCTTATAATACCATTTCAGTATCGCAGCATCTGCTTATTCTACTATCATTAAGAATTGGTGATTAGGAGATAACTCTTCAAAACCTTTACTCTGAGATAAAATGAAAATCTGTATATCAAATTCTTCCGCATTTATACATTTATATAGTCTCCTGTGATTTCGAATTTTAGGCTGCATAACAGTCGAAAATCTTGGTTTCTCGATGAATCACTTGACTGTACTTGCAGATTTTCTACAAGTTTAGAAGAGGCTTTACCTCTTTGGTTGGGTTATCCCCGGGTGTCCCCGGATGCAGCTAAACAAGAAATATAAGAACTATTTAAAAGATGCATATTTATTTAAACTTGAATTCTTTTATAGTTTAAGAAACCAATAAGAATTTGTACTCCTTTATCCAAGACAATATTCGATATAATTTACCAATTATATTTCTCTGTAATATGAACCAATCATATTTACTGACCCTTTTACAACATCAACCAATATCGAACTGTTTTAAAATAGTTAACACCTGGATGTGGATCTAACACATCCCACAATAAGGAAATTTTTTTTTCTCCTCAATGTGATGTTTCAGATAACGGAATTGGCGCAGTGATGTTACAAAAACATGGAATAGAAGGTCATTTTAGCGTAAAATTTCAAAATTTAGAGAAGAATTATTAAACAGTTAAAAAAGAACTTTTTCCAATTTTAAAATCCATGTTAAACTTTAGTGATATAATTTAAGGTTGTTTTATAGATGTTTATATAGATAACAAAAATTGTTCATATTTGAAAACATCTTCAAATAGATCTGAACAGTGGAGAATACTTATAAATGATTTTAACCATAGGATCAATGGCACTCTATATTCTTAGGGAACCCAGAAATCTTCTCAACCATACGAGCTTATGACAAAGTGTAAAAATATTTTTATTAGATACGGAAAGCTACTATGGGAGTGCTGTTACTTAAACCATGCTTTCATGATTCCGATTTTATACATGAAGTTATCTGCGATGAGTTCATTTATAAAACAGGAATCATAAGAGCATTAGTAAAAAAAACAGACCCTCTTATAGTAGATCTTAGTATCTAATTCAAATATTTTACACTTTGTCATAAGCTCGTATGGCTGAGAAGATTTCTCGGTTATTCATAATTTTATTATAGTTTTGGCGCCAAAATGATTTTTTTCCTAATAACCCTTATGACAACGCAAAAGAAAAACATTGATTAATTGCTCTATACTTATTTAATAGTATATTGCATAAAGAAAGATAGAGGGATAAAAATTCTCCAGGAATGGGGACTTATTCCTCTCAAAAAGAAATGTAAAAAATGCCGGTTTATGATGGTGTTAATTAAGAAAAAAAATTGTGAATCTATGCGTTGTTTAAAATGTAATAAATGTCAATCTACAGGATCGATTTATGAAATGATTTTTTTTGAAAAATGCTGAATAGATTTTCTTAAATTTATTAAATTTGCCTACTTATATTTTCTGATAATATATGTCCTAAAAAGGCAATTTATGAATTAAGACTAATCCCCAAACAGGTATTATTATTACAAAAAAAAAATTGAAGCTTGCATAATAAGGGATATTTTACTTAATAAAACAAAGATAGGTGGTGTTGGTATTAAAGTAAAAATGGACGAATCATGTTTAAATAAAAGAAAATATAATAATAGGTGGTATAAATTGCATTTATGGGTATATTGAAGTGTTGAAGTCGGTACCAATAGATGTTTTCGTATGAATTGCTTGACTATCATAATATACTTTACAGTCGATAATTGATCTTATTATCGAAAACGTTGTATAATAGTGTGTGATATGTAGAAATCATTAATGGTTAACTGATAAAGGTACAAGTCACTATACATTTAATCATAAACTAAACTTTTTAAACCCGATAAGAAAAGAAAGACCCGATAAATTGAGAATTTATGGAACTTGGCAAAAAAAAGATTCATAATGATTTTGAGAAAAATAGTAATGGTTTACAAAAACATATAGATATTTTTGTTTGGAGAAGAACATTTAACATAACCCTCTCTTTTATCATTAGAAGTCTTAAAAATTATTTTTCTTGTTAATATTTAGTTATTTTTAAAAATCTCCTCAACCATACGAGCTTATTACAAAGTATTATAACATTTGAAATAGATACGAAGAGCTACTATGGGAGCGTATGATTTTAATCTATATTTTTATATTTCTAAATTTAGAAAATTTGGTTCTAAACTTAGATATAAAAATATAGGTTAAAATACATACCCTCTCATAGTAGCTCTTCGTATCTAAATAAATGTTTTTCTATTTTGTAATAAGCTCGTATGGTTGAGAAGATTTCTTGGTTTCCTATGAATATAGAGTGCCGACTAATTTTATTGAAGATAAAAATAATGTGATTGAGAAGAATTTTCACGATTTATCTTAAAATAGATAATACGAATGAGTTAAAAAATTCTTTTCATAAAAAAATAAAAAAATTTTTAAAAGATGAAATTGGAGGAGAAAAAATATTTACAACACAAAATCAAATCAATTTATTATCAGGTCAAATGGCCTTAAGATTTTCTTATGTTTATACATACTTGAAGTTGTCATTAATGAATCTCTATCATGTTCGAAAATCTGCGAAAATATTTTTATATTCCAAATCTTATTGTTAAATTAAAATTGTATTGAAAAAATGTAAAGACTGCTTTGAATTTAAAAACAATGTTTTCAGAAGAAATTATTATATAATATGTATAGTTCTCAACCATTTGAAAGAATCAGTAGTGACATTTATATTTATTTGTATCACTGATTTCGAACATGAATCTTCATCATCACAAGCATATTCTCTAACAATCATAGATATCTTTAGTCGCTTTACAAGGGTCTATCTCATAAAAATATAACTGGAAAGAGTTTGGTTGAGAATTTCAAATCATTTATAAAAGAATTTGGAACATCAAAAATATTGATTTCTGATAATGGAAAGCGATGCGTAGGTAATGATTTTAAAAATTTTCTTAAATTACAAAATATTAAACACTTACTCATTCCGCCATACTCACCAATTCAAATTGAATAAGTGAAAGAGTAAATAAATTAATTTATAAGAGATTAAGATTAAATAAAGGGAAAAATTTTAACTCAATTAAAACAATATTAAATTTAAAATTAATAATAATTGTAATAGAAATTTAAAAACATCACCTACATGTTTACTTTCTGAGTATGATTTTTATGATCCTTTAAATATAAAAAGAGAAATTAAGAAATGTAAGAAATTGAATATTCGAAAGATAACCAATAATAATAAAAAATAGGCGATTACGTATACATAAGAATTTTTTAGGGAGAAAGCTTGATAAACAATACAGTGGTGCATTCAAAATAAAATTAATGGTAAAAATAGAAAATGGATAAAATAAGATGGAAATGAGAATTGGTTTCATGCGCGATCATTTTATAATTTTGTGAGGTGGGATATGTATTATTGCTACTAAAATTTGAAATTTTAATTTTTATTAATTTAAATATTTAAAAAATATTTAATTAATTAAAATTTAATTAATCACATCTAAAATATAAAAGAAATGTAATTTGTGAGGACATGTGGGATAAAAAAGTGACAAGTTATATAGAGATAATTCAAAATATTTTATTAATAATTCAGGTTTAAAGATGAACTCTGGGTATTCAGGTTTTAGGTTTAACTTAAGTGTTATTGAATACTGCTGAGATATATCCGAACCATGCAGGCATAGGCCAATAACCTTAGGCGAAATGTCGTGTATCAAATAATACAAAGCTTTTTTTTCTTCCGAATCTGGTAAATCATGGAATTTATTTAAAAATATTAAAAAAAATTTTTATTGTATCTATGAGGCGGTTGCTGCACCTCCCTAATATTTTATACATTTATGATACATTTTTTCGCCTCTGCACAAATTTTAGTTATAAAATATAACATTAATTTTTCTAAAAACAGGTATAATACTTTGGCAGGTATGATGTTTATCTCAGTGTTTTCTCACTGTCGAATTCCCAAAAATGTCGAATTTAAAAATGTCGAATTCCATATTTTGACTTACAATACTTCGAATTTTTTACCACTTCTAAATAATATAAAAGATAAAAATAAAAGTTTATTCAAATAAATAATTAATTATGTTGCAACTTTTTAATTTAATTGTTAGTTTTAAACGTTTAATTTAATTGAAAATTTTAAATGTTTAATTTTTTGATTTTTATTATTATTAATTTTATTGAAAAAAAAAACATTTAAAAAATTTAATTAATTTAAAAGCTGGAATATAATTAATTGATAATTTGAATAAATTTTTATTTTTATCTTTTATAAAATTAATAATATTAAAAATTCTAAATATTGTGAATTCTACATATTGAGAAGTCGACATTTTAGGAATTCGACATTTCAAAAATTCGACATTTTGGAACAGAACCGTTATATAATTACAGTGAAACCACAATTTTATAAATTATTTATAAATTAAAAATTATATTTAATTATACAATTTAAGCGGGAACGTCATTTGTAAGTATAATGTAGTTTATATTGCACATGACGTTTTATTTTTAAAATTTATAAAAAAACAAAAATTTTGTATAGTAAACAAGATCCGCTCTATATACAATAAAAAATTTTGATTTAAAATTTTTGGTTAATTTACATTTTATTTCCAATAATATAAATTAAATTTATTGTTAATAACATCTTTAGTTATGACTTGGAGATTTGGCCGTACCTGGAACTTTTACATTTTGTTTTTCTTATATAAGCAATAAATAACCTATAATCTTTTTAGATGTTAGCTTTTTATGCTATTTTATTAATTAAAGTTTTAAAATTAAGAAATATTATTGCTTTTATATAATTTTTTTTTACCTTTTAATGAGATGTATAACAGATATGATTCCACGAAAAAATAGTTTATCTCGCTTTATTTAATATTAACATGCTAATAGTCACAGAAATTTGACAAATTCGAATTAAAAAAAATTCAAGTTATTGAACCCTTTATTTCAGCCTTTATAATTATAAAATGATTTAGGGATATTTAAACGTCTGTCTTAGGTCCTTATTAGGATTTGGTGATAAGCTCTTATGCTACAATTTAAAATATAACAATCTTTCTGTATCAAAACTCTATCTAAAAAAATATTACTATCATTATTACGTTGTTTTTTAAAAAATAGGCTGATTTTCCATTTATTTTTGTGTATCGACGAATATTTATACAATTATAAATGTTTCTGATCTGTAGTCTTTGCTTTAAATTCTTAATAACTTTTTCTCTAAATATATAATTTATACGAATGCATTTTTGAGTAGCAATCCATAAATATATCATACCGCATGTTGACAAAATCGTTTTTTTTTAAAAGGGAAAAAGTGCTCAAATGCCTAATTTAGGCCAAAAATTAGCCCTAGGTTATATATAAAAAAATAGAAAATTTGACTAAGCAGAAGAAAAAAAACACGAAATATAAAAGGACGTCTTATATCATGTTTATGACTTTACATGCAAAAAAGGAAGATGCTGGATTGTTTAAGCAAGAATATGCTTGTAAAGGTAAAGTGTTTACAGAGTTTAACAATTTTTTTCTGAGCGAAATAGCGCACAATCATGATGAATAACATCAATATGGCAGCCCGGAAAAATGCCGAAGGCATTTTTCGGGGGGGGAGTTTCCTGCATTTTTCCGGAAAAATGCCGGAAATGTTTTAAAC
>SDVU01000318.1:0-15344 GCA_016256075.1 Dictyocoela muelleri | reverse complement strand
CAAAATTGATTTCCCCTAATAACACCCCAAACTATTCTCAAAAGTAATTTTTTTGTTTTTTAGTGTTCATTTTGGGTATTATTTTCGGGTACGGTAAGGAAACACAGTACCAAAAAAACATAAAAATACCCTGCGTTTGGTATATTTCATGCGCTGAACGCGTGAAATAATATATGAATACATTCTATTTTCATAGAGAAATTTTAATTAACGCAAAAATTTTTATGACATAATTCTTATATCTATGAAATAAATATTTTTTTGGGTTTCTTTACCAAAAATATATAATTTTTTTACAGGGTATAAAAAAAGAAAATTATCATTAAAACATTTTGCATTAAAAAGAGAAGTTTCCAATAAAAAATAAAATTCTCATTAAAAAACGACGTCTACACTTAGATAATTTATAGTTTAAATTCTTTATATAGTTTTTCATAGTTAAAGACTTTTTACAGAAGTTAGGAACTCTCTATTATCAAAGTTATAGTTATATTTTCATCAAGTTATAGACCCATTTCCCCAGAGATATATAGATATTTTCCCAGAGCCAAAATCCATTTTCATATCTTATAGAACATTTTTCGGCAACCCCCGGAGCCGGTCATTGAAAAAATTTTCGGTCCATTAAAAAAAAACTTACCGTTTCGGCGAGAAAATTTTACCGGTGTGCGGATAATATATATGTATATTCATATTAAACATGGAAAAAACGCCTTATGTTAAAAAAAGACGTTTTTGAAAAAAACGCTTTTTGTTATAATAGATCACAAAAAAATTACATTCAGATATATTTTTTATTAAATATAAATATTTTGTATATGAATTATAATTTCATCAATTACAGATTTTCATTTAATTCTTAATTCTGAACAGTTATCGGTGTAAAAAAATAAATATTTTATTTCTACACCTCTATTATCATATTGTAACTAAAATATTAACAAAATCATTAATATAAATTTATTTATATATATTTTTTTTGTAATTTTGATTTTTTTCTAATATTATAAATTTCCATATATAGTAATTTATTATTTTATAAAATACTAATTTTAAATTGATTTTCCTCTATTTTATTTATTCTTCATTTTTAGATGTTTTTTTTCGTTTTTTTCATTATAGCTAATCTTTCTGTTTCATTCTCATGATAATATAATCTATTTTTTAAAATAAATTTATTTTTAAATTAATATTTTCTCTTCTCTATATTCCCCTTATGAATCACAAATAATCAACTTTACTCTTTTTAATCCAAAATTATAGATGTAATTAAATTAATAATTTTCTTGTTTACATATTTATTTAATTTTATAATTCGTTTTTTTAGATTTAAGGATACTTAATTTCCTTATAACCCCAAAAAATCTATTTAAAATAAATAATATTGTTTTTGTTTTCCAAACTCATTTTTCAAGATTTGATAATTTTTTAAAAAGGTGTTTTTTCAAAAAATCCTTTTATTTCAATGAAAAAAAACGCCAAAGGCGTTTTTATCATTGGGTTTTTTTCAGAGTCAAATGTTCGTTTTCATATGTTATAGAACATTTGTCACAACTCCATAGGTGCCGGTCCATAGGAAAAATTTTGCTGGTCCGTAAAAAAACTTACCGTTTCGGCGAGAAAATTTTACCGGTTTGCAGATAAAATATATATATATTCATAATACATGATAACAACATTTATACTTGCTTAACAAGAGAGCCTATACCTACAATTTTCTTTGGATATTTGGTTCCCAGTGTTCACGTAATACGTCACTCCTAAGCTACACAGAATCTCAGGTGTATACATGATTTTTGTACTGTCAAAAACTCAGCAAGATACGAGAAATTAGAGGCTGTTTCATGGTTTTCCATTTTTGCACCTTTTTGCAAAGATATGTCACCGCAGTCATCCTATCAGCTACATGAGTCTTTTCTCTTTATTTTCATATTAGACCAAGTCTTAATAAGCCATATCCCACTGGAACAACTGTATATTTATAGCATATTTATATACTTATTAATCGCTTAATGTCAACCCTATTTATTTATTAAAGTGATGTCTGCGATATTGCAGCCCCGATACATATTATTTACATTCAAGAGTGTTAACCAAAGAGCAATATTCCTATTTTACGATTTTAGAAAATGTGTAGGTTTAATTTTGATATATAAATAATTGTATATAATTTGCCGTCCGCGAATCTTTTTATACTTGGACCGGTCCGCGATTTTTTTACACTTTGAACGGTTCGTAGTAAAAGAAAGTAGGGGTCTACTGTTATAGACCTATTTTACTATGGCTATAGACTAATTTTATAGAGTTATAAAAGAAATTTTCTAGATGAATAGAGACATTTTCAAAGAGTTATTTTTCATTTTCCTAGAGATATAATCCAATTTTCGTAGATTTTTTTTTGTTTTTCTCTGAGTTATAACAAATTTTACAAATTTATACAAAAATGGCATACCTAAATATATCTTTATACAAAACTCATGAATATTCTGCACGACACCGTCCAGTATCTAGATTTTTTCTTATGAAGACACTTATTTAAAATATACGAAAAAAAATCAGGATAATCTAAAATAATTTTCTGTTTTTAGTATAGCACTAGAACTCGCCGAAAGTAGTTGACGAAAACTTTCAGCGACCACTGCACGAGAACTCACTGTTAGATTTATTTTATAAAAATTTTAGTTATTATATCCGTTTTGGAAAGAAAAATTGATTTAGTATTTCCAGAAAAACAAACTTTAAAAGAATATCAGAAGTACAAAATATAGAAATATTAGACTATATAAAATTTTATTATATTTTCTTATATACATACTGTCAATGCTTTTTTAATATAAACTTGTAGGACCGCTTTTTTGCTAAATTTCATTCTGCAATATGTATATAAGACAATATAATAAAATATTATTATACTCTACATTTAATATTTAGCACCTTAGTATATATTTTTTGAAGCTGTCTAGCGAAATTTAAAATTGGAAATCATTTTTAAAACTGAGATATTGTATATTTTTTAAAAAAATATAACACCGAGTTCTCGTGTTATCTTATAAAAACTGAAGAAATATTATTGTTAATCCTAAAATTTTTATACGCTTATTTTAAATAATTTTCTTCATAAAAAATATAGATGCGGAACGGAGTAGAAACGATATTTACTGAGATTTGGGGCTTAAAGTATATTTAGATGTGCCAATTTCTTTATTAATATTATATTTATGCCTATAACTCTAGGAAAAAGTCATATTATACTTGTAAAATGTATCTAAAACTTTGGGAAATACGTATATAACCCAAGGGATGTAATATACACTAGTAAATATCACCATAACACCGATAAAATATATATAACCCTGAAAAATTGCGTATATACATCTAGTAAAATGCCCATATTACTCTGGTTATATGATTTTTATGGGAAATGGAATTTATCTGGGGAATTGCATCTATAACACCAGGTGAAAGTTGTTTATAACTCTAAAAAATCGACATATAACTCTATAAACGCTTTAAAGAATTCTAACTTTAAATTATTTAAGTGTAAACAACCCATTTTTTAGAACTTCGCATTTTATGAAAATATACATTTTTTAATGAAAACTTTATATTTTAATGGGATTTTTTTTATATTTTCTTGAAAAATTTTACAATTTAGTGTGAACTTTGCATTTTTTAATGGAAACTTTAAGTTTTTAATTTAAAAATTTACATTTTTGTGGAAAACCCGTATTATACTAAGTATTATTAAGATATATCAAACTGGGACTGCCGTATATTCTTATATATCTGATCGCCTAATGTAAATCAAAATTATTTTAATGCAAATTCATTGGGATTAGAATTATGATACTTAAATATTTCATCTAAGGGTGTTAACTAGTGGGCCATCTGGGCCTCTAGCATGCCAAACACTTTACTAAAAAGTTTTGTATTATGAAAAACAGTTAATTTAGTTGCTGAGGGGGCGGTGGAAAAATTTTAATTCTATAAGGGGCGATAGGCTAAAAAAGGTTAAGTGTCACATCCTTAGACCTAACCCACTCATAGATTATCACCGAATACTATTAGAGCTTGTCTCTTAGCGAACAAGACAGGTATAAATTATATAAAAAGATAAATACAAGGGTTTACTTTTTTTATATCTTTATTTTATAAATTTTCAAAACCTAAAATCATGATTGCCGCAAAATACATCATCAATATAAAACAATATAATACAATATAATGAAATATAATGCAATAACATACAATACACTGTGTTTCTTTAATATTTTTTACAATTTGGAATAAATAAATGTTAACTATTGATGTTTTAAAAACATTAGAGCAGTGTTTACCAACGATAGCCCAAGCCCCACTTAGAGGAAATTTCAATTTCCAGGGGGGGTTGTATTTTCAGGGTGACAATCTTAATTTTATGGAATATATGTTAATTTTTGAATTGATTACATTTTTTTCGTAAAAATTTAAGAATAGTTTACGAAAGTAGAAATATAATCCTCTTAGTTTTATATCTTTTTATTAAAAATCAAAAATACACTTTATATTATATTTTATAGTAGGAAAATTAGAGATAAATCTCAGCAGAATATCATTTTTTTATTATCTTCTGTTTATAATGAAACAGCATGGTAACCATTACAACATTAGATATAATCAGTAAAATTGGTTAAAAGAATTAATATCTATTTTTCATTTTACAAAAAGGCTATGGAAACATTTAGTTACATTTTTTTCTTTAAATCTTATCCATAAGTTTTTAAAATAATAAGAAATAATATTAAGAAATTAAGATTTTTAATTTTTTTACTTATGTTCCAATTTTTATATTTTTGATTATTTAAAAAAATTTTGATCATTGTGTTTCTAAAAAAATATAAATAAAAAAAATTTACGGGTAAGAGAAAAATGGAGAAAGAAAAAAATTATAAAGATAGAACAAGAAAAAGTTTGATAGACAAAAAAAAATCGTAAATACTCACTTGAATATTTGAAATTCGGTTTTATACCCGACGGTCATGATGAAAGATTACCTTTGTTTCTGCTTTGTAAACAATGTCTTACAAATGAATCAATGATACGAGGTCGCCTTAGTGCACACTTTTTATCCAAACATACTTCTTATAAAACATCTGATTTGTCTTTCTTTCAATCCTTAAAGAAACAATTTGGACAGAGAACAACTTTGTCATCTCTTTCACCCTTCAAAATTCTGTAAGTGATAGTACATTTGAATCACATTTTGAAATTTCAAAGATGATTGCAAAATCGGTTCTCAAACGGTTTAGGCAATCCTAGAAGTCATATCGAGAAGAGAAACGAAAATAAAGAAAGAAAATCGAAATTTCACGGTATTTAATAATACCGGATTCTTTTTTCATATACTCGTATTTTCATTTACAAATTAAGAAATTCGCGTTGTAATTCCCTTATTTGGTAATAAAAATACGAGGATATGAAAAAAAGGCTCCAGGATTATTAAATTCCATGAAATTTCACTTATGTTTCGATATTGTCGTTTCTCTTCTCGATATGACTTCTATGTTTGACTAACCCGTTGTAAAACCGCAAAATCATGGAAAAGTCATACAGTAAATGAAAGTTTGATCAACTCTTCATTTTTTGAATTTCTCAGGATATTATGGGTAAAGATGACGCGGATGTTAAAGGAATGTTCTTAATTAATAATACGTTGTAGAAGAATTGATGAAATGAGTAAAGGTGTGGAGAATCAACTTATTGAGAAACTAAAAACTATAAATTTTTCTTTTTAAATGGACGAATCAACTTTTAGAGACTGTGAATCGATATTAATTGCTTACGTAAGATACATTGATAAAGAGGGATTTTTTGAAGAATTTTTATTCAGCAGATCATTAGAAAGCACCACAACCGTGAAAGATATTTTAAATCATCTAAAAGATTAGCGTTCAATTAATAATATACCCCTGAGTAATATTACTTCCTGTGCTTAATATGGAGCTCTTAGCATGATGGGCAAAAAATGACTGCCTTAAATTACTTAAAGATGAAAATCCAGAAATGATGATTATTCATTGTGTCATTCACAGAGAGAATTTGGTGACCAAAAAGATTTCTCCTATGTTAAACGAAGTTTTAAATTCAGTTATAAAATGTATTAATTTCATTAAAGCGATTCCGAAGAACAGACGCCTCTTTAAGTTATTTTGTAAAGAACAAAAAGAAGAATATATTCGACTTTTATTACACACAGAAGTACGATGGCTTTCTAAAGGAAATTGTTTGGCTGGATTTATAAAGCTTTTAGATAGCCTAGTGTCTTTCTTCCCGACAAGATTGATATGAAATTCTTAATAACGAAAGGTGGTAAGGCGTATATGAGCTATAAACATATAGTTTCGAGAAGTTTAATTCTCTCAACAAGCAACTTCAAATAAAACAAAAATCTTATTGAAGTTAAAGCAAAAATTTCCGGTTTTATTTCGCTAAAAAAAATAATATTAAAAAACTTTCAAAGAAAAAATTTGATGGTTTTAAGAGGCTTCAGAAATGTGGTGTACGTGAATCAACAAAGTCAGTAATTCTTGGCCATTTAAAATTACTTATAGAAGACTTAGAGGAGAGGTTTTCAGGCTTAAAAGAAATTATCTTTCCAAATTGAATAACACAGCCGATGATTATAGATTTGACAGAGTTAGAAAATTTCAAATATCAAGAATAAATAGCTAAGATACAAAACGATGAATCAATATAAAATCCGTTTAGTTTGAAAGGAATAATGGCATGGCTTAGCGATGAGATGAATAAAAAAATACCAAATATCAACCTCTTATGCAAGAAAACTATTATTACCATTTCCCGCAACCTATTTATCTGAATGTGGATTTAGTGTAATTAACGATTTACTTATCAAGAAGGGAAATCGTTTAGATATCATCAAAAGAGGTGATCTAAGACTTAAACTTACCAACTTCGAACCTAATATTAAATCACTCCATAGTAAACAACAGAGTCAATCGTCTCATTGAATAAAAAAATAATCTGTATCTATGCCAGATATCTCAGTGATTAAAACTCTTGAATGTAAAATTTAAGTATCGTGGTTCGAATCCCGCTCACGTCACTTTTAATAAATAATGAGGGAATGACATTAAGCGGTCAGAAACTATAGAAATATAGTATTAATATACAGTTGTTTCAGTGTGGTATAGCTTATTAAGACTTGGTCTAACATGACAATGAAGCAGAAGGGATTCTCTTAGGTGAGGCGATGAGTGCGGCGAAGGATTTCGGTAAAAACTAGTTAAAAATATTCATGAAAGCTACTAGTTGCCTGTATTCTGCTGAGTCATTGATAAAACGAAGATCACGTATACAGCTGGGCTTCTTGGTAGCTTAGTAAATGACGTATTATTTAAATACCAAGAACCAAAAGTCACATCCCACGGTTGGTGACAACACTCTGGGTTGGCAGCTATGGATGTTGCCAACAAGTAATATATATTATTTTAAAATTTGATTAAAATAAAATTTAATTTAAAATATAACCAAATCATAAAAATCTGTTTATTAACTTTAAAAATTAAAACCTTTTTAAATATATTTATTTTATAATAATTAGTCACTATTAATTTTAATAATTAACATATTTAAATTATCATACTTTAATTAAAAGTATTATTCATAATCATACTATTCATAACAGTACTATTCATTAACAGTACTATATAAAAATTTATAATAATTAGTCACTATTAATTTAATCATTACATCCTACATAATCATTAAAACATAAAACAAATATCATTTTTCTGAATAGCTGGTAACCCCTGATGAAAGAAAATTTTTATTTCAAGCCGATCAAAAAACTTCAAAAATCATTTTCGAAAAAAGCAATAAAAGACTCAAAAGGAAACATAATAGTTCCTGCGCCATTCCAAAGTACTAAAGTAGATCCAGTAAGCGTGATACCACCACAGAAAAAGTGGTTTCAAACAACACGGAGTATTTCTCAATCTGAGGTTGATAACTTTGCCAATCTGAAGAATGAAATTAGTCCGTATGAAATATTGCTGAATCGTGGTAAAATCCCTTATAGTCTTTATAATGGTACTGTTAGAAACAAGGTTAAGCCGCCAATGAGAAAAGTTAAGGAAAAGAAATGTAAGGTTTTTTATACGTCTTTTGAAGAAATTAATTCTAAAAATAAAGATTTCAAGACAGAAAGTATAAATCATGAAATTGATAAAAATGAAATTGATAAAAATGAAACAAGGCCTAAAGATATAATTAATGAAGAGAGAGTCCAGATAAAAGGACAGAGTAACCGTATTTGGAATGAACTTTATAAAGTTTTAGATTCAAGTGATGTAGTGGCTCACGTTATTGACGCACGTGATCCACAGGGAACACGCTGTGAATGTGTTGAAAAGTATCTCAATGTAAAGGCACCTCATAAACATTTAATTTATATTTTGAACAAAGTTGATTTGGTGCCTACAGAAATTACCGCAAAAAACGTGAGAATTTTGAGTAAAATACATCCTACCATCGCATATCACGCTAACAGTCTCAAAAATTTTTACGGTAAAAACAATCTTTTCAGCGTTTTTAAACAATTTTCAAAATTAATGAAGAAAAAGACAATTTCAATCGGGTTTGTTGGATATCCAAATGTTGGAAAGAGTAGTATCATCAACACATTGAGAGATAAAAAAGTTTCTTCAGTCGCACCAATCCCTGGTGAGACTAAAACATGGCAATATATTGCACTTACTAAGAAAATATACCTCATAGATTCCCCGGGAATAGTTCCAGCAAACAACATAAAGGCCTTACTAAATGGCGCAGTAAGAATAGAAAAAATTGATGACACAGAAACGCTGATAGATGAAATAATAAAAACACATAAGAGTACCCTGGAATCAGTATATAACATCAATTTTTCAGATCAAGATGACTTTTTGACCAAGTTTTGCAAAAAATTCGGTAAGATTATGAAAAATAACCTACCCAACCTTCATGCTGCGAGGATAATGATTCTTAAAGATTGGATTGATGGAAGAATTCCTTATTTTATTCCTTTGGATTAAGTCCAAAAAAAATAAATAAAAAAATGATAAATTTAAAATTTTATTGTTTACCTGAAAAAATTATATCTTAAAAATCTGATTAATATAAACCTTAAATATCTTAAAAAATCTTTATTTCTTCATATATCTTGAGAATCTCAACATATCGGCGATGCTATACACAAAATCATCATTTTTACTTTTCAATTCCTTTTTTATACTATTTTTTTGGATAGAAGGCCTCAATTCCCTTACTATTTCTCCAACATTGAAAGTCTTAGAATTTTTTGAATCATCAATTTTAATATCCCTCGTCTCAATATCGCCATTTTTAACATCGACTTTAACCTCATGATCATTTTTAACATCGACTTTAACCTCCTTTTTAACATCCCTTTTCTCAATATCGCCATTTTTAACATCATCTTTAACCTCTTGATCATTTTTAACATCGACTTTAACCTCTCCTTTCTCAATATAATCAATTTTAATATCACCTTTTTCATGATTTTCATGACTTTCATGACTTTTCAACTTCTGATTAATAGAGTCAAATTTAATTTCAATTGGATTTAAAAAATTTGAATTCTTAATTAATTCTGAATTCAATTTTTGTTTCTTTAAAGGTTCATCACAATTTTTTAATTTTTCTTTATTCATTTTTAATTCTTCAGAAGGTGGATTTTTATTATCAAAAGTTTTAGTTTCAGGATTATTATTTTCAGGATTATTATTTTCAAGATTATTATTAATAAGATTATCATTAATAGGATGTTCATTAATAGGATTATCATTTTCAGGATTATCATTAATAGGATTATCATTAATAGGATAATAGCATCTCGAGTTTTTATTATGAAGATGATTATTATCAAATTTATCACTAACGATTTTATCATTAAAATCTTTATCACTAAAAAGTTTATCATTAAAAAGTTTATCACTGAAAGGTTCATTATCAAGTTTATCATTAATTATTTTATCATTAATTATTTTATCAAATATTATTTGTTTATTATTGAGTTCATTTTTACTATTTTTATTAACTTTATTTTTAGAATTGTTATTGTCGTATTTTTCATATTTACCTACAACAGTAGAAATAGTTACATTATTATTTTTTTTATTTTTTGTTTTACCTTTTGTCTCTTTTTCTGTTTCTTCATTTAAATCTTTACTCAAATCTTTACTTGGATCTTTACTTAAATTTTTACTTGGATCTTTACTTGGGTCTTTACTTGGATCTTTACTTAAATTTTTACTTGGATCTTTACTTGGATCTTTACTTGGATCTTTACTTAATGAGTCATATAATGATTCATCAAATAAATCACTTAAGGACTCACTTAACGACTCACTTAACGACTCACTCAGCGATTCATCAACAACATTTTCATTATTACATTTTATTCTTTCAGCTTTTTTAAGTTCATTTTTAGCAAGTCTAATTTTATACTGTAAATTCCAAATAAAGTCTTTTAAAAGCATTACATGTCTAGAACCAATTTTTGGTATCAAAACATTACTCTTTATAATACCAACATCAACTTCATAATTAACCTTTTGATTATCAAAATTATAATTGATATCGCGAATTTGAACAATTTGTGATGGGACTTTTATATATTTTTCTGAAATATTATTTAATAGCTGTTTATACGCATTTAGAATAGTTTCTTCGTCATATCGTTTGAATCTTTTTGTTTTTTGTAAAAGTTTAAAGTTTGATCCATAAATGTTCAAATATTTTTGAAATAGTTTGAAATCTTTTTTCTCCATAACCCTTGTCTAACCTTTTAATAAATATTTTTTTTTTGAAATTAAATTTGTAAAAATTAAGGATATCCGTGTTTTTTTAAAAATTTTATTGAGATTTTAATCACGAATTTTAATTAAATTTTTTGAAAAATAAGAATAAATTAGTTGGTTTTTAACGTTTTTATTTGTCTTTTTATAAGAGAAGATGGTGTTTATATAAAATATTTTTGATTAATTATTTTTCAATATTAATTTATTTGCTAATGATTTTTTTACTTCAAATTTATATTTATTTTATCAATCATGTTTTTAATTTTGAGGTTTATAAAAAATATTTTTAGTCCTTAATAAAAAAATTACAAGGTTATTCATTTAATTATTCGCTTTATTCATTTATATAGATCAATTTATTTATAAAGATAACTTTATTCACTTATATTAGATAACTTTATTCATTTATATAGATCACTTTATTCATTTATATAGATCACTTTATTCATTTATTATCACTTTATTCATTTATATTAAGTCTTTAAAACTCGTATATGATGGAGGGACATATTTATTAAAATATTTTCTCGCGGGTTGCACAAAAAGAAATTTTCCAAAGATTGCATAGAAAATTAAAAAATAATAAATTTTTTACTTTAATAAAAGTTTCTGATATTTAATTTTAAAATTTATTAACAAAAGATATAATTTATTTTTCATCTTGAAGCTTATAATGGTTCTTTTTCCTATATTCCTATAAATCTGTGGAATTTTGGCACATTTTTCTTGCGAAGGAAATCTTAATAGTAGATGACAAAAGTTTTTCTAACAATATTGTAATAGACAAGTTTTTATTTGGTTAGTATTATGAAAAGAGATGTTCACAGCAATATGTGACTAAAAAAATGGTTCTTTATGATTTTATACCGTTTTTGATATTATATACCGTTTTTGATATTATATGCCGTTTTTGAGATTAAATATCGTTTTTGAGATTTCATGCCGTTTTTAAAAAAAATAAATAAAACCCATATAAATAATAATCTTTTAATGTTATAACTTTCCAAGAGATATTAAGAACTGGTTAAAACGTTCGTTTTTTATTGGAAACATATTCTTAAACATAAATTCATATAGATATCCTTCCAGCATATTCCTTTTAGTATCATATTGCAGTTTAAACTTACGTTTAACATGAAGCCAAAGATTTTCTATATTCTGAGTATTGATAGTAGAATCATCAGGAGATACAAAATTATAACTGTGATTAACAGTTAAATGAGAATAATTAGGATTGTCTCTTAAAGCTGCATATGACCGCCATTTATCACTAATTATGATAGTTCCAGGTCTTACATGAATAGAAATAATACTCAAAAGGGTTTCAGATGTTCTATTTTCAACTGGGAAAAGTAAACACTTTCTAGTACCACGCTCTATCATACCAAATACCCATTGAGCTTCTGTAACACGACCTAAATTATTTTTTCTTTTGAAAAAATGAGATTCGTCTATTTCGATAATTTTTGGTGTTCCATGTGTGTTCAGTCCTCCTATCTAAAAATTAGATTCTTCAATCAAAACCTGTTGACATATTATTCTACAAAGCAAACACCAAGCAGAAACAGTGTTTTTATTTAAATCAATAAAAGAACTTATTGTAGGTTGGGAATCTTCTTTTATCCAAAGAAACATAAAAAGAAGTACATCTTCAAAAGGTTTCTTCAAATTCTCAAAAAATGAATTTTTTCTGACTGAAATTTCCTTTCTGTGGGTTGCAGTTCTACATACCCAAATATAACCATCTACAGACACCTTGCTTATTAAAGACATTGCGTTTTCACATGAACATATCTTAGAATTTTCTATTAGTCTTAACGAGACCATATGTTGGAGGCAGCTTAATTTACTACCTTTGAACATCTGCTTAAAAGTTTTTCTACTGAATTTTATCTCTCTGATTTCATCGATTGTTAAGATTGATACTGCATTATCGTCCTCATTTTCTTCATCGATTATTTTTTTTCTTGATAACCTCATAATATGGGTTTTATTTATTTTTTTTAAAAACGGCATGAAATCTCAAAAACGGTATATAATCTCAAAAACGGCATATAATATCAAAAACGGTATATAATATCAAAAACGGTATAAAATCATAAAGAACCAAAAAAATACATAATTTTCCGCAGTATAAAACAAAATCATTATAAAAAATTATGTTGTATATTTTATTGTATGAAAAAACTGTTTGCAGGGGTTTTAATAGTTATAGACCTCTTTTGCCATAGTTATATATCCATTTTCATAGTTATATACTCTTTTTTTCATAGTTATAGACCCTTTTATATAGTTATATGGCCCTGTTTTCATAGTTATAGACCCTTTTTTCATAGTTATATACCCCTTTTTTCAGAGTTATAGACCCCTTTTCCATAGTTATAGACCCATTTTCCATAGTTATAGCCCAATTTTGCATAGTTATAGACCAATTTTGCATAGTTATAGACCCATTCTTTCATAGTTATAGACCCCCTTTTTCATAGCTATAAAAACAGTTTTCCAGAGTTATAGAGACAATTTAACGTAGTTATAGACTCGATTTACTGGAGTATTAAAATATTTTTACCCAATTTTTTCTACCTTTTTAAATATTTATACAGAAATAACCACTCCTAAAAAATACATATAAATATCAGATCAAATGAAATGCTGGTATTAACCGGTCATTATCATTTTTTTTCTTGGATAAAATAATTTGAAATATACTATGAAAAATTGCAAGATAAATTCTAGTGTTGACCCCTTTTAAGCCGTAGTAGAATTTAGGATAACATTAACCCTAAATCACTGATAACCGATTATTTATAGTTAAATAATTCAGGATTGGTTTTTTAAAAATTTCGTTTTTTACTAATTTGATAAATAAAAAAAAGTATAAATATATATACAGTCAAATTTTTTTTAACGAATTTTTTTAACGAAAATTATTTTTACCAAAAAAATAGAAAAACAAATGGCTTTCATTATTCTTTGCGGATTTAACGAATTTTTCTAACGAAAATATAATTAAACGAGATTTTTTTTCAAGGAAATTAATGTGTAAAACAGTATCGGTTATCAGAAAGCAAAGCCGGACCATCTAAATATATACATAATAATTAAGGAAAACCTTTATTTTTTTTGGTTTCTTCAAAGAGCCTTGTTTTGGGCCCGCGACAAATATTGAAATTTTATTATTAAAAATGAATGTTATATTATAACAAAATGAAAACTTTTAATGAAAAAAAATAATGAAATACCCATCATGTCAAAACAAAATAGATCAACTCAAAGTTTTTATTCTGATGAGGATCCGAAATACAACAAAGCAAAAAATAACAATTCAAAAATTAGAAAATCTTAAAAACTAGCTGAAAAACACTCGTTAATACTATACCTCGAACAAAACAACCGCAGTACACTTGATGATTTAAAAATAAAATTTAAGATGCCTATTATATCTATTCATAAAATATTGAAACAAAAAGAAATAATTAAAGAACAATTTTCGCGAACTAAATTAGATTCAAAAATCAAATTAAAAAATAGAATCGTATAGAGAAACTAAGTGTTTTGAACAACATCTTTTCATATGGTTTAAAAATAAAAAAAAAATTAATCATACAATAACGAATGACATATTGCAACAAAAGGCATTGCAATTAGCCAAAAAATATAATTTAATGACATTTTAATGTTCTTATGCGTGGATTAGAGTATATAAATTATGTTATGGGATAAAATCACAAACAATTTGTGGTGAAGAGGGGCTTGTTTCGATTACAGAACTGTCAAAATATTATGAAGAATTTGAGAAGAAAATATCAAAATATAAAATTTATGAGATATATAACTGTGATAAAACAGCTTTCTTCTATAAATGTCCAGTAAAAAATATTGTCACTATCATTAGAAAAAAAAATATCTGGAAAACTACAAAAAGAAAGGATTACTTTATTATTTTGTTGTAATTATCTTGGTGAAAAAAACCACTAGTTATCGGAAAATCGAAAAACCCAAGATGGATGAAGAATAAAACTCTTTTTATAGTAGATATAGTATATAAAAGCAGCAAAATGCGAGGATTAATATAGATATTTTTACATAATGGATGATAGAATTGAATTTAGAGTTTGCTAAAAAGACGAAAAAATTACTTTTTCTAGATAATGCTACTTGTAACGCTGTAAATAAATCATTTTCAAACATTGAACTTTTTATCCTACCGAAAAATACTACCTCAAAAGTACAACCCTAGGATCAAGGTATCATAAAAGTTTTTTAAAGACAACTATAATTTTTTTCTAAGACAATGTGTCTTTCTAGTATATGATATAGATTATCAGACATTGGTTAAGGATTTTAAGATTTCTGATTCCATTCCAATAACTATAAAAGCATGGGAACAAATTGATAAAAATAATATTTATAATTGCTTTATAAAAGCTTTTAATAATTTTAAAATTTCATTAAATGAAAAAAATGAAATTCGAAATAATG
>SDVU01000317.1:0-15363 GCA_016256075.1 Dictyocoela muelleri | reverse complement strand
ATAAGCTCCTTTTTATTAAATGTTTCAATTTTTTCTGCTAATTCAACAGGTTTCATTATGGATAAAAAAATCAATTTTTTTTACCTGTACTAAAATTATCCTCCAGGGGAAATTTTAGTACAGATCCCAGTTTTCTGCATGGCTTTAAACAAACCCGCGTTATTGAAGATTGTTTTCGATTTCTCTTTACAACCGACATTTTATTTCCACACAACACACATATTTTATCATTCGGAATGAGCCTGAGTCTTACTAAAAACTCAATCACTTCCATATTGTCACTACTTATTCTATAGATACAGATTCAGATAACTCTGCTTCTCTGATATATGTGAGACTATAAATTAAATGCGGATCGACAATGTACAATCTTCTTCCTCTTACCATGGGTCTCTTTTAAAATTTTTTTATTTAAATTCAATTTTTTTAAAAAAAACAGATTTTCAAAAACAGCCAATTTGCTCAAAAACAGTCAATTTTCCCAAAAACAGCCAATTTTCCCATATATCATTTTTTTGTTTTCACAAGCAAATTTTTCTCATAGGCAAATTTTTGCCGAGCACTAGAGTTATTTATTATCCAATTTAATTCACAATTTAAAGTGATGACGACTGTATTCTTACAATATACTAATTTAAAAAATAAGAATGCTACCCACTGAGCCACCTGACCCAATTTATATGATATCCTTTTGTTTATACTTCAAGTTAAAATATTATATCTGTTATTGTGTTAAAAAATTAACTGAATGTTAATCAAATTTATAACAAAAATATAGATTTTAATTATTTTTTTAAAATTATAATCCTATGAAAAAACTTATCTATTTTAAGAGAATTTTCGAAAGGGCATAAAATTTCAAAGTACTATCTTAATCCATAATTTTATTCTAAAATCTCAAAAAACATAATCACATATCAAATTATCCAGTGACTCATTTTCTAAAATGATATTTGTGAGCTCATCATGACTTATTTTAAAAATATACTCAAATGCTGTTCGCTCAATATTATTATCGTAAAAACAATTTTTATGAAAATTATAAAATTTGATACTTTGTATGGCATATGCGAAAATAAAAGAGGTTTTCATATTTAGTAATTCAAAAAAATCCATAAAATAAACTATCCTAAGTTCTAACACCCTTAAAGCTCCATTCTCACTATTTTTTAGCTGCTCAATAGATGAAAAGTCATTTAAAAATTTATGAAGACGTAGGTTTATGAACATCATTTTCAATCCAATCAAATCCCATCTTGTATCTAATATTTTGTGCTTAGAAATGGAACTTAAAAATTTATTGCGGATAATTTCTATCTCAGGGAAAACAATCTTTACTATTTCTTTTTTACATATTTCTTCTAACAATAAGCAAATTCGTTTCTGTACATTTATAATAAATAATTTACATTCATCATCATGAGACGTAAAAAAGGTATTCCAATCCTGATTTCTAGTCAAATAATTTCTGAAAGACCGATATTTTTCTAAAAAATCAAACCATACGTCTGCGCGAGTATTAATAATATTAATGAAATCCCTTAATATTTTTTTGATATCCTCTGAATTAATTCTTGGAAATGATTTTAGCACTAAATTCCATAAATTTTCTTTATATTTTTCGTTCATTAAAATGAGAATTTTTTTAAAATTTATCCCGGGGTCCACCAAAGTTCTAAAAATTTGGGAATTATTTGTATTATCGAGGATGAAATCATCCTCAATTATTTTCAAATTAAAACAAACTTGGCGGTAATTGAATAATTCAAGTAATTCTAGTTGAATTTTAACATTAATTATTTCAAATTTTTGAATTTTATTGATTATTGTTTTGGTATTATTTGAATTTCCTGGAGACGGATTTAAGTCGTTGTTTAAAATTTGAGATGTGTTTGTTTTATGACACTGAGTTGGTTCTGACAAGATAGTATTCATATTATTATCAAACACATTTGAATTTTGACTTTTAAGAACTCTTCAATTTCATCAAGTGTGAAATTTTTATCATTGACGGGTAAATTTGCCGTAAAGTCGAAATCATTGATATCCGGGGTGTTATTTTCACCGGTATTAGAAATATTGAATTTTGTTGTCAAAATTTTGATCAGATGTATGACTAAACCGTGCAACATATGGGTTATATTGTTTTTTTTATAAAAAATCAGATTTTAAATTGATTAAAATGTTGTAAATATTTTTGTTATTATATCACATGCTGACAACATTCATAGTTGCCAACTCGGAGATATGTCACAAACCTTGGTCTTTAGACCTTTGGCTCCGGGGTTCCATAAATACGTCACTTCTAAGCTACCCAGAAGTCCACATGTATACTCGATTTTCGTTTTATCAATGACTCAGCAGGACACATGCAAATAGTGGCTTTTCTTGAAATTATTATTTTTTACTACTTATTTTGCCGAAATGCGTCGCCGCTCTCATCTCCACACCTAGGAGGGCTTAATCTTGTTCATTTTCATATTAGACTAAGTCTAATCAGCTATACCACAGTGGAATAACTGTATATTACTGCTATATTTCTATAGTTTTTGCCCGATTAATGTCATTCCCTCATTATTTTATAAAAGGTGACGTCAGTGGGAATCGAACAATGATACTTAAAATTTAATTCAAGAGTATTAACTGTTACCACAAATTGTGTTTCTCTGTAAATTGTGTGCCCATATTTAAATTTAATTAAAAAGGAGGAGAAAAATTTACGATTTTTAATAATAAAATTATATTAAGAGCCATACTGAAAATTGTAGTTCGCTTTTTTAATTTACATTAATTTTTAAAATATAAAAAAATCAATTTTTGAATTTAAAATTTTCAAGTATGCAGCTTGCTGCAAGTTGTGTTCCACATGTAAATTGAGTTTTTTTATTTAAAATTATTTTTTTATGTAAAAGAAAAAATAGGAAGTGTTGGATGTAATAATATTACATACAATATGATTAGTGAGTTAGGAGATTAGAAATGTAGAATTTCTAGTGGTTGTGTGTTATCAAAATATTGTGATTGGTCTTTTGATACTATGACATGTTTTCGATTCATAAAATATCTTGATTAGGAAGTTCATTGGTTTCGAAATATGTTATGAAATTTTATTGGTTGATAAAAGTATATAAGAAGTCGAATTTAAAATAGATATGTCTTTTACAAATAAAATTTTTTATTCTTGCTTTGTTGCCTCTGATGAAAACCGGAGAAAATCCAACCAAAGAAACAAATCATCGTCTAAACTTGCAAAATTAAATAAGCAAATTCAGTATAATACGTTATCGAGAAACCAAGATAAGTTTACTGAATGTCATCAGAGCAATAGAAATAAAGGAAGATTATATAAAGGCATGGAAAGTAAGGAATAAAATATACAAATTTTCATGATATGTAATAGTAGAGCGTTTGAAGATTTGGCGCCTAACCATCAGTCATTACATATAGTTGAACAGGCAGACGGCTTGATTCAAAGATGGTATTTTGAGGTGGCAGCTTGAATAAACTCCCAATATCTTTAGAAGCTTTTATTGTCGAATTAAAAGCTTTTATAGCTAGTAAAGCAATAGATGATATAATTAGGTTCATTAATGAATCATGGTCAGAATATTTAGAGAGACTAAAAATATACTCAGATAATTTAGATTTAGATGAAAGTGTGATTATGAATAAATTACGTACAACAAGAGCTCCTAAAGTCTTTGAGTGTATTTTCTTCTCAATTAACGATTTTTCTTCAGTTTTAAATCGAGTAAAAGAGTATGAAAATTTAAATGGTAAACTAACAGGAGATAAATTTCGAGAAACCGAAAGCAAAAAAGATATTTACCATAAAAACATATTCAATAAACAAAAGTATGAAGTAAAAAATACATTTAAAAAACATTTTAATTGTTATAAATGCGGTGTTAGGGGCTATATTGCAAAGAACTGCCTCTATAAAGATAAAAACTTAAGTTGTAATAATGAAAATAACGAGAAGTTAGATATGAGAAACATCAAACTAAATAACATTGAAACTAATGTTCTGTTTGATACTGGTTCTTCCCTGAATACCTTAACAAGAAAATCTGCAATAAATCTTAAGTGTAAATATTTCAAAAAGTTAGAATCGCCTATGGTGATAAGATTATTAAATGGTAGCATTATAAAGGCTAATGAATCAACGGTTTTAGACATAAAATATGGTTCAAGAGAGATTAAAGATATTTTCTACATAATAGAAAATGGTATAATTGGCGTAATAATAGGTAGTGAACTGATTAAAAAAATTCAGAAAAAAGATTTCCCTATTGAATGTCAGATAAAGACAACCGGGAATCGAGTAGTCAGCTGGAGTAGACCTATAAAGAATCTTAAAGATAAACATGATTTTAAAAAATTGATCGAAGATTTTGAGAGAAAAGGTTATATTGAGAAGAGTCGTTCGGTTTGGCTTAATCCAGTAGTCTTGAATAGAAAAAAATCAGGTGATTTAAGATTTGCATTGGATTTACGCAAAGTGAATGATTAAGTAGATCCTGATGAGTTTAGTCTTCCAAATATTCAAGAGATTATAAAATCCTTACATGGATCAAGATTCTTATCTGTTATTGACTTGGAAGACGGATTTTTTCAGGTTCCACTATGTGAGTCTGATAGAGATAAAACTACATTCTTAGATGCAAATTACCAGCTTAAAAGATTTACAAGAATGCCACAGGGTTTTAAAAATAGCCAGCAATATTCCAGCGTGGAATGTCGATTATTTTGGAAGATCTTATTGGTGTAAATTGTTTGATATATATAGATTATATTTTAGTTTTTGGTGAAACTAAAGAAAACCATTCTTTGAACCTGAAAATTGTAAAAGATAGATTATCTTCATTTAATCTCAAAATAAATCTTTCCAAGTCTGTTTTCGAAAAAGAATGTGTTGAATTCTTGGGATATAAAATTAGTGAGAATAAAATCGAACCATTAAATAAAAGATCTGAAAGCATTATCAATTATGTGAAGCCTAAAACTAAAAAACAATTAATGAGATTTTTTGGTGTTTTAAACTATGATAGGTCATTTATTACTAATCTTTCAACAAAGTTGAAACCATTATATGATCTTTTGAAACAAAAAATCCAAAATTGATTTGGAATGAGAAGTGTGATATGATCTTTAACGAGATAAAAGAATTGTGGGCAAAATCACTAGAATTCTTTATGCCGAATAACCAAGATAAATTCACCTTGGAGACTGATGCGTCTAACATAGGTATTGGAGGCGTTTTAAAGCAAAATGGCAGATCCGTGGCATACGTTTCAAGGGTTCTCAAAGGTTTAGAAAAAAATTATTCAATTACTGAACGCGAGACACTTGCAGCGTTGTGGGCTATCGAAAAACTAGAATTTTATCTGATTGGTAAGAAGTTTACACTTATAAGTGATCACAAAGCCATATAAAAAATTCACAGTAAAAAAGACTTTGGTACACCACGTATCCAACGCTGGCTAGAAAGATTTTCGAGATTTGATTTCGATATTTGTTATCGGAAGGGCAATTTACTTGAACAGGCAGATTCTATGAGCAGAATGTTTTTGACACTTTATTCAGAAGAGTGTATGAGTAAGAGTGAATTAAATGATAAAGTTCTTAAAATTCACGAGAAATGTAATCATAGGAAAAACATAAATGAATTATTAAAAACAGAAAATATATTATTATAAAAAATTAAAATAAATGAAGTTCTCTGAAATTGTAAAATTTTGTTTCAAAAATGTACGAAAACACGTAAAATCTTCTGAATATATTTAAACAGAGAATCCAGGCGAGATAATTGCGTTCGATTTAATGGAATTCGATAAAAACAATAGAATTATAGTGGGAATAGATTATTTTAGTAGATATTTATTCGCCAGAGCAATTAAGACTAAAAAATCCGGCGTTGTATTAAAATTTATCAACGATGTTTACGACAAAATTAAATTTAAAAAATTAATTGCTGATAACGGACGAGAATTCAAAATTCTAAATTTAAATATTGGTCTGTGTCGAAAGAAATAGAGCTTAAATTTAGCATACCATATTATCATCAGAGTAATGTCGGGTCGAGAGAGCGAATAGAACCATTAGAGATGGTCTCAAGAAAGGAAGCGGTCCTTTAAATATTCGATTGAGAAAGGTATTAGAATTTTATAATGAAATAATGAAACATAGATCGCATAAGTTAACACCATCGGAAGCTCTTAAATCTGAAAATAGAGAAACTGTGATAAGAAATTTATATAAATATAAAAATGAATTTAAAAAAAATAATATTGAACGATTTTACTTATATCAAGATGTGATAATCAAAAATGAATTGAAGAAAACTAAAATGGACCTCGAGTATAAGAAAATAGGAAAGGTTATGAAAATTTTATCCAATAACACATATGAAATAGAATTGAAAGATGGAAAAACTTACATAAGACACGGCTCGCAAATAAAGCCTTGGCCGGGGAATGTTGGATGTAATAATATTACATACAATATGATTAGTGAGTTAGAAGATTAGAAATGTAGAATTTCTAGTGGTTGTGTGTTATCAAAATATTGTGATTGGTCTTTTGATATTATGACATGTTTTCGATTCATAATATATCTTGATTAGGAAGTTCATTGGTTTCGAGATATGTTATGAAATGTTATTGGTTGATAAAAGTATATAAGAAGTCGAATTTTAAATAAATATGTCTTTTACAAATAATACTTTTTATTCTTGCTTTGTTGCCTATGGGGAAAACCAGAGAAAATCCAACCCTCACCATTATTAATTTCTATTTTTTTTTCTACGAAATTAAACTAGAGACTAATAGAAATAGATATTCTTCAGCATATTTCATCAATTGATTATTTTTCAAAATATGATAACCTTTTTTATACAGGTATTTTCCCCAAGTTTGCCTAAATCCGGATTTCAAAAATCGCGGTAAATTTAAGAAAATTCAAAATTTGAGGTGGAGAAGAAACCAAAAATAACAAGTTCATTAATTGATTAAATAATTCACCCCCTAATTTTTCTTTGATTCGCTTAGCAAACTCTAATTTTCGATTATGTTACCTTAAAAATTCCTAGTCAAAATTAACATTTATTTGTTGTTTTTTCTTTCTAATTATAAACAACGATTATTTAAATTTTTTCTTTAAAATAGAGTAATTTTTCCTTAAAAATTTAAAAAAATCCAGATTTGAAAAATCACGGTAAATTAGAGAAAATGACAAATTAGGGTAATAAAAATTTTAAAAACTCATTTTTTATTAATTTTCTTAAAAAAATTCAACAACCCTGACACTGCTGCAATTTTCTTACTACGCTTCTATTTATACAGTTCGATGGATTTTAAAAATTCTAGATCTTCTAATTTCCATCTTTCTTTGTCATTCAAATAAGCTTTGATTATATTTAATGATTATTTAAATTTCTTTTCAGAAATAGCGCAGTTGTAATTAGAAGGTATAGATTCGTAATCAATATAGGAATTGTTATGGTTTTACCTCTATCATCTTCTTTATTAGAAAAATTCTCTTCATATTTTTCTAAGATAACGTCATTTATAGAATACCTGAATTTATTAAAATAATTTAGGTTTATATGATCTACTATTTCTATTTTTGCTTTAATTTATTTATATAATATTGGACTTATAATAGTTTTGAAAGATTTTACACGGCCTTCTAATCACTTCTTACATTTTTATGAAAATAAATGTTAAAAGGAATTGGTTATAGTTACTTTATTTTTTTCTAAAATGCAAAATCAATGAAAATAACTGCGTCTTCCAAACTATTTTTTATATGATTCAATACAACTTTAACCTGATTCTACTAAATCAAAAATAAAATTGTGTTTAAATTGTTTAAAATGGGATTTAAATGCAGAAATAATTCCTATGCCTATTGGCGGAAGTAATCTTGTAGAAAATTATGTTGAAAAACCGAAATCTTTATGCGAGAAAGTATTTGAGATAGTGTGCATAACAATTATAAATAAAAAAAATATTTTTATCGGCTTTGATAAATTTTTATGGATGACCTCAACCAATTATCAATATTGAGTTTATCATCCATGCGCGTTATATGATTTATAGCTAATTTATTTTATATAAACGAATTTTTAAAACAACTCGGATTTTTTTAGATTTACCTATAATAAGCGGTTTAAATAAATAATTTGATGGCATTAAAACAAAACATAATGGAACTTTGTCCTTAAAATTTTTGTACTCGGTCGAAGATGCTTTACAAATGTTTTATGAAAAAATGAGTCTGTAAAATATTCTAGTTTCATTAAGATTTTAAATTCATGACGTTTATTAATTTTCAGTTTTTTTAAATTCATCTAAAAACGTATCTGTGTCTAAATTTGCATATGTTCGCATTTATTAACAGAGCTTTCTTAAATTTAATCCTTGCCTTATTTTAAATTTATTATATAACCACCAAAATTTTTAAATCATTTTTAATCAAGTGTCCTTGAAATTTTCTGCTTTAAATGATAAAATGCGATCATTGACTCTAACTCTGTCAATCTCACATTTATAGAGTCGAATAGTAAGCTTTTCATCGAATTCTAAATTCTTAAGAGATTAATTTGCTTTAAACATAGATAGTTTATCATGCTATTTTTCAATACACTATTTTGATTGTATATCAGATTTCTTATTATTCTTTCAGAATATTTAATTTGAATTTTAAAGAAAAATAGTTACAATATTTTTGAATTTTTACCCTATATGATTATTTTAAAGCCTTTTTTCTCTTGATCGTTTGTCATTCACGAATATGTTTTTTCATGAGGATGAAAAAAAACTAAAAAAACACTTTAAATTTTGTAACTAGAAAGATATTAGAGAAATCTACTCTAATTAACTGTAATTCCCAGAAAATTACGGTAAATTAGGTGGTGTCAAATTTGAAAATTTGCAAATTTGAAAATTGGCAAATTTGGTGAAAATACCTGTATATTAAGTTATAAAAATTTATTCTGAGTTAATTTATATAAAACAGAAAAAAATATATCAGATAAAAATATAGGTCTTCTCTCGTGACTAGACCATTTTTTATGATCAATTTACGCTATAAAAATAAAAGCTAAAATCACACATCATAATTTTAAATCTTTTCGGTAAAATTTTCATAGATATTAAAAATTTATTTGTTGTTTTCTTGAGAGAAATATTGATTCGCGACTCCCTTATGAATAATTATCTGAAAAAAATATTGTAAAACAATAAATATGGCATTGTTAAGGATAATAAAGTTTTCTTTCTCAATGCCATATTTAATAATTTACGATACTTATTCGTGCAAATTACATAAGAAAGGAAAGAACATAGTTTTTTAATAATAAAAATATCAAATAAGCAATTGTTTCTATGTAAATTTTATAAAAAAGATTAAAAATTATGAAGTATATATATATTATTTAAAAAAAACATTTATAGCTGCCAACCCGTAGAATTATCCCCTACAAATGTCTTCAAACATTTGGGTGATGGAGTTCAAATTTTGGGTCTCTACTAAGCTATATAAAGAACCAGACACAATCGCGATTTTTCTTCTATCAATGGCTTAGCAAGATACAGGTAATTAGTGTTTTTTATGAAATACAATTTTATATTACTTATATCGCTGAGATTCTTCGTCGAGATAATACTCACATCTATAAGAGCCCCTTTCACTCCATTGTCGTGTTATACCAACTCTTAATCATCTATACCACTGTGGAACAATTGTACATTATTACTATATTTATATATTCATTGATCTTTCGTGGTATTCCCACGTTATTTATTAAAAAGTGACCCCAGGTGATTCAAACTTCGATACTTAAATTTTATATTCAAGAGTAGTAATCACCGAGCAATCCAACTTATATTTCCATAGTTATTTCAAGAGTGTTTACTTCAGAGCCATCTATCTTATATTCTCATAGCCATTATTAAACGTTTTTATATTGTCGGGACAAAAATTGTGGTGTATTTAAACACTTTAAAATATGATAATACCGCATTATTTTTTTAATCCATCTCTCACAGATGTGTAATTACGACTTTTTAAGAAATTTACATAATAATAAATGCGATATTAATATAGTATTAACTTAAGTCTATTATATTTTTCTGTTGGTACTCTAGAATATTGCTAAAATGGTATTTAATGTTATAATAAAGACTCTTTTATCACGATCTTGGCTTATCTAGATTTATATCTATTGTTTATGATATATATCTTCATAATGAGATAAATTGATTTTGTAAATATATTATGCACCAGTGCTTCTCAATTTTTAGGGCTCATGTTCCCCTAGCTGATTTAAAGAAAAGTTTCTATCCCCATATCAAAACATTAGGTATTTACTAAATTTTTTTCGAATTCACTTTATTAATTTTAGGCAATTAATAAAACAAAACAAAATATTTATTTCATGAAACGATTTATTATGATGTTTATTACAAATTGATATAATATTAGAGTTTAAGTTTGTAAATTGAAGCCTTATATTACTGAAAATACAATTAGCACCTCTTATGAAAATTTAAATCCCTTTCCGAAAAACAAAATTGCAAACTTAAAAATCTTAAATGTCACCTAAGTGAGTAGTAGAATTCGCGTTGATAACCACTTTATTAGAATATCAACAAAAAAAGATAATATACTTTAATGAATACTAGAATAATATAGTCCTTTTATTGTAAAAACTCCCTAGAAAGTCGTAAATACACATAGATAACAGATTGATATCAAATTTATTAGTTCATATTATATTTTTTAAGTGTTAGGGTTGGAATTGGAAAGTTTAACATAAGACTTATTTTAGTAAACTCTCATATTTATTTAAGAATCGTGTTCTTATATAATTATTTGTTAAACATATTATAAATGTTTCAACAATAAAAACACACCGGAAACAGCAATGACAAACTAATCTGAAACACAATCCAATATTATGTTTGAGGCTTCAAACTTATTGGATCCAACATCTCACTTATTAAACCTGAGTTGACTCTTATGCCTTATCAACACCTTTCCATTTTCCACATTTATACAGTAACAACTATTCCCTATAGATTCTAAAACTTTCCCTTTTTCAATAAATTCTTTATCCATTTTTGAATTACGTATTTCATTTTTGATTAAAACATTTTCATTAATAATAATAAAAATAACTTTGCTTTTTCTATAAGTGGCTTTTATGAATTCTTTTCTATACTTTAATTTGGTTTTCTAAAACCGTATCTCAATTAATACTTAAAATTGCCTTATTTGATCACGTCTCAATGCTACGATTAATCAATTCATTATATTCAGACACAACTATTTCTAATTTATTTTTACCTTTAGTTTTTTTTTAACCCCGTTCTTATGGTCTTATTGAGTCTCACAATTCACCCATTACTTGCATGGTAGTATGGTATACTAAAAACATGTGAAACATTATATTGTGCACACCAACTATCCAAATATTCTTTTTAAAATTCCTTTCCATTATCAATAATTAAAGATTTCATTTTATTTCTTTTAAAACATCGTTAAAGAATTTAATTATACAATTTGGTGTTTTACTTATAATCCTTATACTGAATACTTTCCTTGAAAAATAATCAATCAAATTTATCACCAATACAACTTTTTATCTCCAATATATCACAACCTACGCTCTCCGACATTGAATGTTTTTATAAATGAAAATTTGCTTTTGATTTTTTTATCATATTCATTACATATTTTACAATAAATAAGAATTCTTTTTAACTCATTTTTTAAACAAAAATGTCATGTTCTTCAAGTTTCTTAGTAATATTTTTCCTATGAGAAAATTGTTCATAAATTTTTAATATTTTTTTAATAAATTTATCTTTATCAAGAGTATTCTCTTTTTTTATTCATCTGCTCATTACATCAGCACTATGTAACAAATTTCCGGGACGTATTTCACATCAAATTGAAATTGATTTATTATATCTATCCATCGTGTAATTCTTAAATTTCCAAATTCTTTTTGTGAATTTATTTTTTCTATCGCCTTATGGCCAGTTAAAACACAAAATTTTCGACCCAATAAAAGATACTGAAATCTCTACATTGCCCACATTATTGCCACAAACTCTCTTTCAGTTTTTGTATAATTCCTTTCAGGACCTTTTAGCAAGCGAGAAATATATGCAATCGGTTTCTTATCCCGTATCAATACGGCACCTAAACCATATCAGATGCGTCTGCTTCCAAACTAAACCCTTTATTTAGATCAGTAATACACAGTTAAATAAAATTTGACCATAGCTTTTTTAGATTATAAAATATGAATTATGTTCTTCTAGCTACTTAAATTTTTTATCTTCTAAAAGTTCATATAAAACCTTTGCCTTTTCTGATAATTTTGAAATAAAATTTCTGTCATAATTTATACAACCTAGAAACTTTCGAACATCTCTTTTACTTTTTGGTGTTTCAAAATTTTTTATTCCTTCTGACCGTTTTAGAATTGGCCTTATAGTGTTATAAGAAATTGTAAAACCTATAAATTTCACTTCTTTTTCCCCTATAACACTTTTATCTTCGTTAATTTTTAAATTATATTTATTAAGTCGATCTAAAACTTTTTTTAAGTTTTCATCATGTTCCTTCTTATCTTGACCAAAAATCAGAATATCATCTAAATATTAATAACAAATGTCACCTATAAACTCATCTAATACTAAAAACATTCTTCTTTGAAATATTGCTGGTGAGTTTTTGAAACCTTGAGGCATTGTTTTAAACTGAAATATTCTATTCCTAGTGTCTATAAATGATATTTTTTCTCTATCTTCGAAACGTAGAGGGACTTTAAATTAACCATATTCTTATTTAATACACTTAAAATGCTTTTATCATTAAGATTATAAACTATTTCTAGTATATTTGGAAATAAATCTATCAGGCACCTCAATTTAATTATACTTTGTTAAATCTATAGGCAAATCTATACTTATCATCTTTTTTTGCCACTACTACAACAGTTTTACACCACAGAGATTTGCTATTTTCGATAACGCCTTTATGTTCAAGTTCATCAACAAGTTTCTAGAACACATTTATCTTTTTAAAATCTCTTATCGTTGCGAACAGCTTATTATTGAATTATTGTTTGTATAAATGAGACATTCAGTTGGAAATTTAGATTTTGAGATAAGATTATCAATCAGTTTCTTTCTAATAATTACATTGACTATGCTATTTTACAGCAAAAAAATCTGTCTTTAACTTTTATGCCTTTATAGCATTCTTCAATATCAACCTTATTATGTAAGTTTTACATACTTACATTTATTAGTTTTACAATAAATGGCGGTTTTAAGTAATCAATATTTTCTTTTTCTGGAAATTTTAAATTTGATGATACAATATTTACCGATGATACGGTATCAAAAACAGAAAAATATTTCAATCCTTTTTTTCCACTTCTTTTATCAATATTTTTTATTTTTTTAGTTAATACACATATTTACGTTATTTTCTACTCTATATTTTTTTCATGAATAACAAAACTAAGCCAAATGACCTATTTTTCTATAAGAAAAACATTTTGGAGGTTTTTATTGAATTTAAAGTTACTTTCTTTTAAATTGATATTATCGAACAGTTTATAGTTATATTCATTATCAGCCTTTTTAATATCGCATATTCATATTCAATAACAATTCCAAGCATTTTTTAAATTCTAAACAAGGTTGAAAATAATCATATGGAATTTTTGAGGAAAATGAGAATTTTTAATCTTTTTTTAATAACAAAGCCATCATCACAATTATTATATGGCCCAAAATTTAAAATCTTTTTTTAAATAATCTGCACTTTTTCTTCTGCATATTTATTAAACTTTCTATGCTTTCTCCACATACGTAATCACATAAAAGTTCTTTGAAATCTTGGCATTTGGTAGGTATCTCTGTACTCATATTTTTTAAATAAAACCATTCTTTTATTTTATCTTAAGACTCCTTTATAAATACTGTTATCTTTTCTCTAAGTGACATTTTATCCAAACTAGCTAAACCTTCTAAAATAAATCGGTTCATGCCACATTTTTTTCCTTCACTCCTTTCCAAAAAAAATCAAGCCTCTATTAGCTTTACTTACGGCACTATCCATTTTGGCAGTACTTGATCTTTTGCACTGCGAATTAGATGTTTTTAAACTTTATGAGTCATATGATGTCTTTTCCTCATGGTTGTAATTGGGGAGTTTAACAGAAGACTTATTTTAGTAAACTCTCATATTTATTTAAGAATCGTGTTCTTATATAATTATTTGTGAAACATATTATCAATTTTTTAACAATAAGAACACCCCGGAAACAACAATGGCAAAATAATCTGAAACACGATCCAATATTATGTTTCAGGCCTTAAACTTATTGAATCCAAAAGTTAAAATTATACTGTGATTTTTTTGCTAAACGAGTGTATAAGGTTTTAAAATAATTTATTCATACTTTACTCTTTGTAATATTTTTTTTCATAGTTATTCTTAAATGATTTTATATAATGATGCTTAATATATAATATATATGTTAAGCACATATATATTATATATTATATGCTGAGAAAAGTCTGAATTGCAAGCCCGGAAAATTGTTTCGAAATTTGGTCTTTAGACCTTTGATTTATTGGTAATCGTTATACATCTATACTAAACTACACAAAGACACAATTTTATACGCGTTTTCTGTTTTATAAATGACTCTGCAGGATACTGGTAATAAGAAAGTTATTATCGAATTTTAAAATATTTATTTTGCCAAGATGCGGTGCCGGACTCACTCCCACAACCTAAGAGTCCTTCATGCTTTATTATAAAATATTAGACCAAGTCTTAATCTGCTATCTCACACTGGAACAACCGCATATCACATTTATAATTCCATAGTTATTCATCACTTAATGTCATTTCTAATATTTATAAAAATGACTTTAAAATAATTCGAACCATGATAATTAAATTTCCATTCAAAAGTGTTAACATTGAACTACCCCTATTACAACTTTAGCACATGAGATTTTGTATTCTTTATATAATTTTTTTATCTTTTTAAAAATCAGCGAGATGAATGGCTAATTATTCTTAATTTATTATTATTTAAAGTAATGGCCAGGATTTAGATTAATTAATACTCGTTATTAACAAAAAGGCATTTAATAATTTAAAAATATTTTTATCGATATTAAAAAATCAGATAAATTAACTGATAAAAACAACCCAATCAATTTATTAAACAATCACAATCTCAAAATATTCATCTTTTTTCTTTTCTGAAAATTTTAAATTACTACTCACACACAATAAAAGCCCAACAATTATCGTCAA
>SDVU01000316.1:0-15374 GCA_016256075.1 Dictyocoela muelleri | reverse complement strand
TACTTAATTTTTTATAAAAAAATCCCGCGGCTAGTTCTCGTTCTAGTATATCCAACCTAAAAAGTACTTAGTTTATGTTGAAGATTATCTTACATATATTTTATATAATTAGCTTTTCTAAATAAATCTATATGCTGAGTGAAGTAGTACCGACAATTCTTGAAATTTTGGTTTTAAATATTATTTAGGCATGCTCAATGTGGTTAAGTTATTAAAATATACCTATAACCCCAAGTAAATATCTCAAACACTCTGGAAATGAATCTTAAACTCCGGAAATGAATATTAAACTCTGGAAAGGTGTCTATAACCGAAAAATTTGTGTCTTTAAGTCTGGGAAATGAGGTCTTCAACACTAAAAAATTAGGCTAATACTTTAAAATAAAATGGTCTATAAGTCCTTTGAATTTTGTCTATAACTCTGGAGAAATGCGTCTACAAGTCTGGAGAAATGAGTCTATAACTCTGAAAATATATCTCTTAAATCTGAAAATATAAATCGATAAACCTTGAAATATAAGTCTATAACTCTAAAAATATGTGTCTCTAGCTTTAGAAAATTTTCCTGTATCTATGAAAAACCATTTAATGAAAAATAGTGTCAATGGTAATGAAATATGGTGGTAGTAATAATGATAATTTGTGTCAATAATAATGAAAAAGCCTGTAAAATGGTATTTTATTTATAATTAGTGGTCGATAACTCTGAAATTAGGGATTCATAACTCTGAAATAGGGTGTCTATAACTTTGAAATAAGGGATCTATAACTCTAAAATTTAAAGGAGTCCATAACTCAGAAAAAAGTTTCCATAACTCTTAAATTAAAGGGGGTATATATTGTAGAAAAAAGGTGTCTATAACTTTGAAAAAATAGGTCTATAACGTAAAAAAGGGGCTATAACGTAGAAAAAAGTGTCTATAACCATGAAATACCGTGTAGATGTAACAAATGTACCTATCCTGTCGATTTATATTAATCATTCTCCCTTTTTATTTCTGAATGTATTCTTCTTCTGAATGATTTGTTTAAAGAAAAATAATAAATATTAAAAGTAATTAGCGAATAATTTTCTAGACAAGACTTTTTGACTATTATACATCTAATTAAATATCTAGTATACAATTATGCCCTTATTTATAATCATATTTATTAAATACAATTTTTTTGACACTATTATTTTATTGATGATTTAAACCCATAAGGGTATGCAAATTGAAGAAAAAAACTAGAGCGAAAAATCGTCTGGGGTGAATTTTCTCCTTGCGCTAAAAAAATACCACGTTGTATCAGAGTAGGAAAACACCTTTAGCCGTAATTTTCCTTAATTTTAGCATATATTCCCATGTTTTTATGTAATTTTCATTTTTTAAACACTATCACACCTAGTTCATTAATCCCTCAAATCAGGGGTGTCAAACTCATATAAGATGGAAACATTTCTATTCAAAAATTTTCTCGCGGGCCGTACAAAAAGAAATGTGTCAAAGAGTGTATAAAAAATAAAAATTTTTTATTTTATACTTTAATAAAAGTTATTGATTTTTAAATATAAAATGTATTACCGAATGTATAGATTTTTTATTTCATCATTATGTCTAAAATACATTCTTTTTTTAATAAATTGGTCGAAGTCGGAAAACATTTTCTTTGAGAAAGAAATCTCAATAATAGAATACAAAATTATTGTTAAAAACTTTGATTTAAACAATTTTTTATTTAGTTGCAAAAATGAAAGGAGCTGTTCAGGGCGATAAGCGCGTAAGAAAATTAATAATTACTCGCAGCACAAAATTTAATCATAAAAAATTATATTGTTTAATTTATTTTAAAAAATATCCATTTATAGGTAAACATAAAAAACTCACAAAGCATTTATAATTAAGGCAAAGCGCACTTGGCCCTCGGGCCGCGTGTTTGACACACCTGCTTAAAATATATCTTTTTAATTCAGTATTCTTAAGTTCTAAAACGATTAAAAATTTCGATAATCTTTGATAAGTTTTTTTACTAATAAATTTAAAGGACTCATAAATCATATACACACATTTATTTATTAAATATCTTTTAATATTCTAAAAAACTACTCATTAAGCATATTATTATGATTCTCTAAAAAATTACTATAAAAACATTTAAAAATTTAGATTCTAATATCATTATTATTAAAAACGTTATAAAATTTTGATTTAAGATACAAAACATTTTACTACAGCTTTTAGATACAAGGCCGAGAGACATTTACATTTTATATAAAATCCCTCTCTTCGTTTAATCTAAAAATATTATAATTCTATCACAGTGAATACTTCCCAAATATGAACACTGCTCTTTTTTTAAATTTAATAATAAAATCATTAATAGAAATGATACTTAACCTTGAACATGAACAGAAAATAAGCCAGATAGCTCGGTGGTTAACATTATTGAATGTAAAATTTAAGTATTGTAATTTGAATCATGATGACGCCACTCTTTAATAAATAATGAGGGAAAGACATTAATTGGTCATAACGAATAAATATACTTTTAATACAGTTGTTTCGGTGTGATATGGCTGATTAAGACTTGGTCTAATATGACGATCAAGCAGAAGGGACTCTCCTGGGTGTGGGGATGAGTGCGGCGACGCGTCTCGGCAAAAAGTAGTGAAAAATAAAAATTTATGAAAACCCACTAATTACCTGTATCCCGTTGAGCCATTGATAAAACGAAAATCGCGCATACAGGGGCTTCTGGGAAACTTAGGAAGTGGCAATCTATTGAAACGCACGGAACCATACTTTACAGACCGCGGTAGAAGACAACTCTTTGAGTTGAACGATATCAATTTTGTCAACATGTAAAATATATATAACAGAAAATAAAAAAAATTTGTGTATAAAAACCATTATATTTTAATTAAAAAAAACGGCTCTTGAATACGAACAAATAAAAATTAATAAATATTAAATAAAATAAATAAAAAGGTGAAAAACATGGTGCAAGTTCGTGTGACCGAGCATGGGTAAGGTTTCTACCCCAGATTATTTTTTTTATGAAAAAAATAATAAAATTCAAAATCAATAAAAAAATTTTAATAATTGATTTTTTATTAATAAAACCACGTAAAATTTTCGTACCACACACTTCTAATTTCTTTATATTACATGTTCTTACGAGAAATATGCAATAATTATCGTTTTCTTTGAGAGTCATCATTTATAAATTAAAAAATCGATAATAATTTACTATTTAAGGTTTAACCGGCACATTATTTTTTTTCCTTAAAAATAGACGATCGTTTACTAAATTTCGTATCAGAACAACAACATCAACTCCAAAGTAAATAACAAGCATCAGGTATAATTTAAAATAGGATAGAGTGATATAATACTAGTTTCTGTACAGATTAGTCAATCGATGAGTCACATTAAAAAGACTAGAAAAAATAAAAAAAAATTTCATTATATTTAATACCCTTTAAATCTTTTTTTTCAATATACCCTTTTTTTCAAATTAGAAAATAAAATAGACGTGTCGAAAAGAAATTCAAAGTTGTGAATTTCTTGAAATTTTGCTTTTATTTTAAAATAATTGTTTTTTATTTTGATGTGACTTATAAGATAGACTAACTCGTCGAAAACCAGCATTTAACATCTTGTGATATAAATTATTCTCCGATATGATACTACAAGGCTGATTTGTATCAATAAATATTTTGGTTAATGTTGATTTTGGTCTTTAAAAATTTTCCTGCATACTTTGACAAAATTTTAAATTTTTAAAATCTCTTTAAGATTGTGTGTCCTGGTAAAATTAGGTACGGAAACACAGAATTGTTTCAAAAACTTAATAAAAAATATAAGAAATTCTACAGGTTAACCTCCCCATTTTAAATAGAATTACTAAACAGAAATCTGGATCTTGAAACTCGTCCAAAAAAAAAATTTTAAATATTAGGGCCAGATAGCTCAGTTGTGAACACCATTGGAAGTAAATATTAAGATCTAAGTGGAATGCCGCAGACGTCATTTAATAATAAATTTAGATTAACATGTAGTGGCCAATAACTATATTATTAATATACAGCTTTTCCAGTGTGGTATACCTGAATAAGACATAATCTAACATGAAGATGAATAAAAGGCTTACCCTATGTGTAAAGATAGTATGAATACGTATCTCGGCAAAGGTAGTTATAAATATATAATCGTGAAAAGGTTTTTAATTACTTTTATTCTGCTTTTTCATAGATAAAATAGAAATGGCGAATACATATTACCCTTGATAGATTAGAAGTGACACAAACTGAACACAGTGAACTCCGGTCTAATGACTTAGGAGAGAAAGAACTCTGTGTAAGCTTTTATTCATATTGTCACTATGTAATATAAATATTAAAAATTTCTATTACAAATTATTTTATTATAATTTGTAATAGAAATAATGCAGAAATATTTTGTTTTAAAATTTTTTCAAGGTAATTTTAAATAAATTATTCTATAAATATTTTGAAATAAACATTATTTATAAATATTTTAGGAGTGGGTGAGTTTTAGTGTCATAATTATTAATGAATACCTAGAAAATTGCTCCGGGGTGAGTTTTTTTTAGCGAAATGAAATATAGTGTGGGGTTTAAATAAATAAGAATTGTTATTTTATAGTTTACCCTTTTTAAGATGAAAAAAATCGCCCTTTAGGAAGAGACGTGACCTATTTTCTTATTTATCAATTGATAAATAGAAAAATTTATTTTATATGTATTTTTAAATTTTTATAACAAATAATAGATATTTATTAATTTTAACGTTCGCAATACATTTATTAGATACCTATTATTTTAAAAAAAAATAAAAATCCAAAATATATGGTATAGAAGTAACTTTTCATGAAGAGATTATTTTAAATATAAAAAAAAAACGTCACATATTTGCGGTGGCATTGTTTATTGCTAAAATTCGGGCGACGAACTGTTAGAAACAAATCTAAAAATATTTTTTAGGTATAAAATTTTATTGGTGAATTACTTCGTGCAAATTAAAAACCATGCGAATTGCGAATCGAGGTATTAACACCCAGCGCGGGAATACATTTAAGCGTTTTAATATATTAAGAATGATAGAAATATTATTTACGCAACATCTATTCGTAATATAATCTTTAAATTTAAGGCTTAGAAAATATTTATATTATTAACATCATATATATAATGTCCATACTTTTAAATGTTTACACTGAAAAGAATTGGTCACAAAAAGTTCATATTTAAGATGATCCACTGTATTTTTTCTATTAAAATTTTTTAGATGTGTTATCTAAATGTATTTTACCATTTTTTTGTACACCCCAATTTTAGATAAATTGTTTTGGACCCAAATAAACCTAGCCGATAAAATTAAACGGTCTATGTGGGTTAACCGTCGTTTCGAGATATAACGAGGTTTTAAAATAAAATAATTTATTAAACCCCCCAGGATAGAAATATAATTGTTAAAGAATTATTTAAACTGAGTTTGAACATAATAAAATCAATTTATTTTAAAAATACAAAAATCCTACCGTTTCATTATCTTTTTACCTTTTTTATAATATTTTTTTGCGCTTTTGTTGATTTTTTTTGAGACCGACGTTTAATATCGAACCGACAATTAAGAAAAATACATTATCTAAACAATATTTAATTTTAAATATTTTTTATACCGAAATAGGGGGGGTTATTTAAAAAGATAGACATATTTCATTATCTTAACCAGTGTTCCTCAAACAGTAACCCCGTGCACTGGTACACACTGAGAATTTTTATATTTTAGAAATGTATTTTATTAAACTCAGTGTTGTTTTAGTTTGCAATTTAATTTGAGAACTCGCAATTATCAAATGTGAAAAAGAAAAAATCTAATAAATTGACGAAGAAATGAGAAATTGTCTTTAAAACATAAAACCTAACATTTAAGATATTTTAGATATCAGTCAAGTACATAGTTCACACTAATAATATATATATAATATATTAATTTATTTTTGGTGCACCCAAAAAAATAAAATCTTACAAGTGCGCTCCCAAAAAAAGGAAACTTAAAGTGCGCGCGACACCAAAAAGTTCGAGAAACACTGTTCTTATCAATTACTATATAAAAATAAGCGTGACTCTATCGAGTTGTAGAACTAAATTCATAGTAATTTGTTATACAGTGCTCCCCGCGAAATTTTCCGAAAATGGGGACTTAAAAAAAAATGAAAATTTCGCGGGGTGGAAAATTAGGCGGGGTATTTAAATTTATTTATTTATTTAATTTTAAATAATCTAATATTGTTTTCAATTCATCTTTTTCTTTATATCTATTTAAGTTAGTTTCAATAAATTTTAAAGACTGGTAAATTTCAGAATTTCATCTGATTTGGCTTAATAAAAATGTTTTTATAGTATTAAAATTCGAAGAAATTGTTGAAAAAAGCACTTCTTGATCTTAAACTTCTGCATTCTAAACATTATTTTCAAAACATTCAAATTTATTTTCATTATAATTCTCAAATTTGTTTCCAAAACTATTGGATTACCTAAGTTATTGTCTTCTCCAAAAATTTCAATAACACCAGGGTTTTAGTTTAAGTATTCTGAAGATGGCATTGAATCATTTTCAAAAATTTTTGTAAAATTATCATAATTTTTAATTTCTTCTTCATTATATTTAAAATTATATCTTTGCAATTTTCTTTTATGTCGTCCATTTTAATAACCTTTTTCCAACAATTTATAATTGTATCTTTGCTTACATAGTCCCAAGCATATTTTGAATAAATAATCTCATCTTTAATAGTAATTTCTTTGAAAAGATTTTTTACTATCACGCCCGGGGATATTTCATTAACTATTTTTGATAACTGGTAGCCAAAATATTTGGCTTTTAAACTTTTTATTATCCCTGCATCAAGTGGTTGGAGTTTCGAAGTACTGTTTTTAGGCAAAAATAAAAGTTCAATATTGCTCAATTCAGATGTTATTTTATGTGAATAGCAATAATCTAATATCAGAAGAATTTCCCGATTTTTATTTTTCAATTCGAAATTCAAATCGAAGAGCCACCTATTAAATTCAAAAGACATCATGCATGCATTTTTGTTGAATGAATATTTGCAGAAAAAATATTTATCGAGGTTTATCAATGCTCTTGGATTTTTAAATTTTCCAATAAAAAGGACTTTGATTTTTCAGTACCATCCATGTTACAAGTTAGCATGATCGTTAATCGGTCTTTATATTTTTTTATAAGTTTTTAACCTTTATAACCAAACTTTTTGAGGGTGCAAGTTTGTAAAAAAGTGCAGTTTCGTCGCAATTAAAAATGTCTTTTTGTCTATAAAATTTCAATTTTTCGTTTAAACAATTAAAAACCCCACCAAAGTTTTGCTTCTGCACATCAAAACTTTCTCACTGCAATTTCTAAGAAATAAATTATAGTTTTTCTTAAATCTATATATCCATCCATTGGAAGCAGTGAAATCTAATGTACTTTTATGCTTATCATCTTGATGTATAAGAGGATTATATATTTGTAAAGCTTTGTTTTTCAAATAGATTCTGAAATATAACCCCCTTGACCTTCAATCATATCAAGCCAATCTTTAAGTCGGTATTACACATCTACCTGTTTAATTATTCTTGGAACAGATATCAATTTATTATTCATAAGGTATGCATTTTTAATAGATTCTTCAGATTCAAGAAAATTTTTTATGGATCTTGGGCTGATATTCTTTTTAAACTTAAGGCCGAAAATCTCCGAAAATCTTGTATTCCTTACATTTTTATTAGTTTTTTTTATATTCAATTATATCTAATTTATCTTTTAATGTCAATCTCTTGGTGTTTTTATTTTTCATAATGGGTTCATGATTTTTTAAATTTGAAAAAAAAACGGAAAATTATGCGGTGTCTGAAAATTAAGCGGGTTTATTTATAAATAAAGTTATTGTAGAAATAAATCGGAAAATTAAGCGGGTGATAATTAAACGGGGTGAAAATTAAGCGGGGTGGAAATAAAGCGGGGTATACTGCATAATGAATAATAATATTTTTTTATTAATAAAATTAATAACTAATTATATAAATTTTTTTTATATTGACAAACCGTGTGAAACACGGCTCGTATGTTACTAGAAATTGTATAAATAAAGACTTTTTTAAACTTACTTTTATTGAATTCTCTTAAGCTATTGTTCTCTCATGAGGTTCGAAATACAATATTTATTATAATTATTTCATCAAAAATTGATGAAATTTCATCAAACATCTTAACAGTTGGTCGAGAGCGCAAGTATCCGAAAATATTAACAAATATAAATTAGTAAAACTATGCTTTTATTTAATTATTCAAAATAACCATCTTTTAAAAAAATTCAAATATTTAAAATTCCTTGGCAGTAATAATTAATAAACTAAATATTTAATATGAAAACCTTGTTAATCAAATTTAATATTTTATATTGAAATTTAGGCTCCAATGTCGGAAAATTTGTTTATAACTTCTGTAAATACCCTTAGTTTCGTTTAAACAACTTTTTAAAATAAGATTTAATATATTTATCAAATTATTCTTACTGATTTTTCTCAAGCCTGAAATAATTTCAATAATTTGATGAATATGTCTCGGTTCATTAACATGTTTTTTCTCATCATTAAAATATGTCCTAACAAAATCATAATGAGGATTATTTTTCTTAATCTTGCAATAAGGTGAATCAGTACCAACCAAAAGTTTATCTAATGGAACTATTCTTGCCAACTCTACATTATCTCGCAATGAACATCCATTCAATCCTATGAAAAGACCTGCTTCAATACATTCAGTCATCTGATCAACAGTTCCTGTGAATGAATGAACAACACCATTAACTTGATACTCACGTATTAAAGAAATGAAATCATCATGTGCATTTCGACAATGGAGAAAATATGTTTGGTGTTTCATTTTAAGTTGCCTTTCAAATATATCACGCTGTATTTTAATCTTATCAACATTGGTTGTTCTAAAATAATCTAATCCACATTCACCAATAGCAATGACTCGCGGGTGATATCTTATAAAATCGATTACTGATAAATCTTCATCATAGTTGGCATCTAATGGATGCACACCTACATAACAGAATGTATCATATTTTTCCGCGAGTTTTAAAGTTATTTCGCTTGATTTAACGTTATTAGAAATAAAAATCGGTTTCACATCGTTATTATGAGAGTTTTCAATCAATATATCTAAATCTTTAAAGTTTTTGTCCGTAATGTTTACTGCGATATCAAACATTATGGGTTTTTTAATCAACAATTTGAAAAAATTAATTTTAAGCGATAATACAAAGTAATGTGAAATTTACTTGCAAATAATATGCTGCAAATATCTATCTATATATATATTGCATGTTGTCAAAATCCATAATTGCAACCCGGGATGTTTTCGACTACCATAGTCTTTAGTCCTTTGTTTCTCAGTCTTCAAGTAATACGTCACTTCTAACCAACCTAAATCCAGACTGCAAATGCGATTTTTATTTTATCTACGACTGATTAGGATAAAGGTAATTATTACCATTCTATGAATTTTTTACTTTCACTATTTTTTGACGAGGTGCCTCGTCGCTTTCATCCTCACGCCTAGAGAATCTGGTACTAACTATCAGATTAACCGTAAAATAAGTTTTTTGCTGGCAATGCACAAAGATGTCGAAAGAATTTGTAAATGTAAGTTTTTAATTTATATTAGAATGGATGCTTTTTATTTTTATATGCTTATAAAATAAAGTTTTCCGGATGTATGGTAACTCGATCACCCGGACTAGTCGTCGCATTTCTCAGTTAATATTTTAACCCTTAAAGATTTTTGCAAATAAAAAAACAAATTTTAGATTTTTCTAATTTAATGTAATTTATGAATTATTTAGAAAGTGGGGATTAGTATCAGAATACTGCATCAAATTCGAAAGCATTGGTAAGAGCTAATCGAAAGCTTATTCAGTAAATACTATAATAAAATCAATAAATCAGCCTCTTCTAATAATCATATATCGAAAAATAACGTGTACGTTTGTTTTCCTATGAATTTTTTTTTTAACATCTCATCTATCATTTTTTATATATGATATATAAAAAAAACAGTTTGATTGATTATACAAAAGTATATAAAAATCAGTTTCCAATAAGCACCTACCAATATTTTTGAATTTGGTATAGTATTGTAGTACAGTCGTGCCGTTTTTTTTCATTAAAAAGTCGATTTTTTTAATCACTTTTCTTTTCTGATTCTCTTGGTAAGTTTAATCACCTTATTTAAATATATTTTTATCCTAAAACACCACCTTATGCAGAAATATATCATTATATTCCAAAATATTACAATTTGTCTGTTTTAAAATGTCGATTTTTTTAATCAATTTTTATAATTTTCATTTTCTATATTTAATTGAACTATTAACTGATTAATTTTTTTATATCAGTTGTAATTTTTCTGAATATAATTTTGCGGATTATTATTAAATTAAATAAAAAACTTGGATTTTTTAACCTTTAATATTTAAATAAAACATTAATAGGATAATCTGAAAATTGTGAATTGAACATATGAAATGTAAAACTATGCGATATTTCAGTGTTTCCCAATCTATTTTAGCTGATGTCTCTCTAGCCAAAAAATTTGGGTTTGACCTCTATGCAGAAAATTAGGTATTTACTAAAAAATTTCATATTTTTTTATTGATTTTGGTAATTGATCTGTAAAAGCCTATTATTTTATGATAAAACGGTTGACCCTGATGTTTATTTAATATTAGGCTATAATCCATGATCCGGTGCAAGGGAAAATTATACTGTGAGAGAGATTTTTTTTTAAAAAAAAATTCCTCTATAAAATATAAGAACTAACGGAGAAAATATATTATACGGTGCGAAAGTGAATTATACGATTTGAGGAAAAAAAATTAAAAAAAAGATTAAAAACAAATTAAAATCCTAAAACATTCTATTTAAAATTTAATAACTGTATTTTTTACTTTATTTCATTATTTAACATATCCGTCTGTGAAATCTTTTCTAGAAAAATTCATGCAATATCAAATAAATTGGTTTCCATATATTTTTTCATTACATCTGAATTTTGTAGTATTACTAGATATATGTTCGTATCCAAGTAATAGTTCATTTTTAAAGTCTCAAAAATTTTCATAGTTAGTTCTTATATTCTATAGAGGCATTTTTTTAAAAAAAATAAAAAAAAATTCCTCACACCGTATATTTTTTCTTGCACCGTATAATGGATTATAGCCTAATAATGATCTCATTTTAAATTATAATTTTGTATGTTTAAGCTTTAGATCCTAGAAATTCTAAATGGCATGTTTTTTGAAAATAAAATACTTTCCGAAAATCCAAATTGCCTCCCCCCCTGAAAATCTAAATTGCCCTCTCCCTGAAAATCCAAATTGCCCCAATGTGGGGAGTTGGGCTCACGTTGAGAAACACCTCTAGATACTACTGTGTGGTATTACAGTAATTTTTTTTAAATTAATTATAAAAAATTTTTTAGAGAAAAATTACCAGGAACTGATTTTTGAAATTTTATATTATATTAATTAACTTAAAAATTGGCCTATCTTTAGTTTTTTATTTTTATGCTAAAATTAAAGGTTAAATGAAATTTTTTATTTTACTTAAATCTATATTAGTATGGAAAAAAAACGTTCAAAAAATTTAAATAAAGAAAATCACACAAAAAATAAATTTTTGTATAAACCAAAGGATGTGGTTGTTAAATATAAGATAAATAGATCGGTTACAACGTCTATGTTTAAAATATTAAATATTTGCCAATTCTTGAATAAACAAAAATTCATTAACAAAAGATCTAAAATTTTATACGTAACATCTAAATATGATATAATATATTTATTTTTACATAAAATTATTTTTTTATTAGGTCAAAAAAAGATTTAATTAGGTAAAATAAAATTAACATTAAATTAGAAGAATATTTATCTGACAATTGTCATAAATAATTCAATAAACTAATTATTTTATTAATAAATGTTAAAAGACACAAATAGCAATATTTACACCACAAGTGGAATCTTGCGGTGCATTTTTGAAATTATTAAAAGATTAAAGTCAAATTGGCTCTTAAATTAAAAAAACATAACGTGAAAGACGTTTTTAATTAAGATCAAACCGATCTTTACATCAAAAAGCATATAATAAATGCTTTTTCTGTCTCACTGAGCCGAATTTTCACTGAGCGGAATTTTCACTGAGCCGAATTTTCACTGTGCCGAATTTACACTAGGTCGAATTTTCACTGAGCCGAATTTTACTGGCCGAATTGTTTTTGTTTTTTGTCACCTCCAAAAAAATATTCTAAATTAAAAAAATAAATTTTAAATATTTAATTTAATGACATTTGGGATCTGCACTTAAATTTCCACGGTCATAGCTGTACATAAAATTCCCCTATATAAAAAATCAAAAAAAAATTATTTAAAAAAAATGAAAAAAACAGTTAAAATAAAATAGTCATAGAGAGGCATTAAATCATTTTTTATTAAATATATTTTTATTAAATTCAATATATTTTCATAAAATCCATCTTATTATTTTTAAAATAGATTCTTTAAAAAAATACAAACCTCTGCTTTATTTTAATCTTTATTCTTAATTTAATTTCCTTTTTTTAAATTTTATAAACAACCAATAGCCTGTGTATTTTTTATAAATTAATTTGACAGATTTAATTTTTATTTCTAAAAAAAATCATTTTTTTATATTACTGAAATTTTCCTCCCAGGGGAAATTTTAGTGCAGGTCCGAATTTTTTTTAATGTATTAACTGTTAAATACTAATGATTCTATTATGGACCTAGTTAGTAATAATTTTATTTTCTTATCTTGATCCAAATATATATTTTTTTCTTTTTCATCTCACTACAATCAACAAGTCTTGAAAATTCATTGTCTTGTTGTATATCAAATATTTTTTTTAACAATTTCATAAAAATTATGATTGTTTATATTAATTGATTTAGGGTTTATATTTTATTATCTGGATGATTATGAATTCAGAATTATTTGTTAAACACCGTTGAAATATTTAATTTTAATATGAAATCTTTGTTCATACACGTACAATATAATTTTTCATTTTTTTTGTTTATTTATTATAAAGATATAATCATTTAATGCAATAATGTAATTACAATATTTGATTTTATCCAAACTTTTTTCATATTTATTAGAGGTTCAATATAAATAATGAGGGAATGACATTAAGCGGTCATAACTATATAATTATAGTATAATATACAGTTGTTCTAGTGTGGTATAGCTGATTAACACTTGGTCTAATATGATAATTAAGCAGAAGGGACTCTCCTAGTGTGGGGATGAGTGCGGCGACGCATCTCGGCAAAAAGTAGTGGAAAATAAAAATTCATGAAAGGCCACTAATTACCTGTACCCTGCTGAGTCATTGATAAAACGAAAAATTGCATATACAGCTGGGCTTCTGTGTAGCTTAGGAAGTGACGTGTTATTAGAACACCAAGAACCAAAGGTCACAGACAACGGTAGGAGACAACTCTCCGGGTTGACAGCTATGGATGTTCTTAACATGTAATTTAATTTATTTAATACATTTTTTGTTATAATTGTTTTTTAATATGATTTTTAAATTGAATATTTATACCTGAAGAGTATAAAACAAAAAAATAATCAACTTATTTATTTTTTATAATACTGATAATGAGGAGTATACTCATGATTATATTCATCATCGTCTTGGTAATCATAAGTATTATGCCCAATGGAACAAGAATCATCATCATCACTGAAATATGAGCTTGTATTATTTCCTATGTTATGAATATTTTCTTTTTCATCAATATAACCACTATCCGTACCACTATAGTAACTGCTACTATCACCACGATAATTATTACCGGTGTAATTATAATAACCACTAACTCCATAATATTTATTTTCACTCATGTAGTCAGTCATTTCATTTCCATCTTCAAATGGACCCGGATTTTTTAAACAATCTTCAATTAATTTACCATGCCTTGCGACAATAGGCTTAAACTTAGAAGTTGCAAAAGTATAGACATGTGAGTTTTCATTAGCAATTACAAGTAATATATCACTATTTGTCAACTTATTAAGCTCAAAAGCCTTTTTCATAATACCTCTTTTTCTCTTACTAAAGGTTACACCACGCTTATTTTTGTCTTCAATATATTCAATAGCAATTTTCTTCTTACCATTCATATAAGGTCGCCTTGAAAAGGCTTTATCTGTTTTTAGAGTGCTACCTCTCACTATTTCATAATTACTCTTAGGCCGATCATCTTTAAAATGCTCATCGTAGTTTCTTGATTGAGTTTCTTTTTCATCTTGATTTTTTTTGTCCATATGGGGTGATGTGATTTTTTTATTATCAATGGTCTTAATCAAAAAGCGTAGTGATTTTTAGTTTTCGAATACCAAAAAAGGAATTCAAAAAAATTAACCCTTTTGACGATAGATCGTTCAAACATGATTTAACATCGAATTTAAAATCTTAATTTTTATTTATACATTAATTTTATTTTTCAGGTAAATTTTTTGATAAATTAAAAATGACACGCAAATAAAATTAATCGATTTAATTAAAAATAAATATTTTTTTAATTATTGTTAAAACCTGTCAAAAAATTATTTTAACAAAAATCAAATAATAATTTTAAAATTGAAATAACAAATAAAAAGTTTTAAAATGTTTTTTTTTCTAAAAATTGATTTTTATTTATAAAAGTTGATGGTTACATTGGTCTTTAGATTTAAAGTTATATTGAAGTTACTGAATTTAAATGATTGTTGGGTTAAAATACTTTCATTGAATAAAAACCAAAATAAATTAAAATTATTTTGTAAGAAAAATATGTTGATTATAATAAAAATCATATTTTTATATTTTTTGTTCAATAAAAAATTTGTGATCATCTATTTTTATTTATATATTTCAATTCAAAATAAATTTTAATCATAAAATTTTAATTCTTTTAATTCTTTTAATTCTTAAATTTTAATCCTTTTAATTCTTAATTTTTAATCTCCAATTTTAATATGTATATGTCACGCGCGTAGCGAACGACCTATGAGACCAGTCAAAAAAATTAAAAAGGGTACCGACTATCCATAAGATAAACTTGTAGATTCTCAAATATTTGATATTAAAATAAACCAAAAGAATATTTGGATTTTCTCGACGAATTACAATGGGACGTATGTTTTTTTTTCGGAGTTTATATATATTAAATACTAGTTTATAACGAGCGGGACCGTTGGTCCCGCTCGTTATAAACTAGTATTTA
>SDVU01000314.1:0-15416 GCA_016256075.1 Dictyocoela muelleri | reverse complement strand
CATCATGTAAAACATCTGTCGCCATTTTGTATCATGTAAAACATCTGTCGCTCAGCGACAGATATTTTACATGATCCGTGATTTTTTTCAAATTTTTCAAATTATCTTTTGTTAGGAAAAATGCCTACGTTAAATTTTTTTTTAAAAAAAGTAGGCCTATTTTCGAACAAGACCTGAGATGCTTATAAAATATAAAAACTTTGTGATTATTTTGTTTTCATTGGTAAATGAGCTAAACCTAAAATTGATGAACTTAGTAAAATTTATGATAATGTTAATTAATAGCTCTCAGATAAATTAAAGTCCCTACTACATACCAACGAAGCTTCAATATCTAACGTCGGCTTAATACCCGGAACTGAACATTAGATTTAATTGACATCGAAAAGGCATATCAGAAGAAATAATAAAATATTTAATTAAGAATAATAGAAAAAGACCTTTCCCCTGATAAATACTTAACTAAAGACATAATAATAGGACCATGCACGTCTAATTTTTCTTCCGCTGATTTATAGATTCTAAATAAAAACGGTGATAAGAGTTTGGCAGTATATTACAGACAATTGAAAAAAGATTAATAAAACTGATCACTATATATTACCTCAAATATAAGATTTATTCGTACAAATTAAAGGTAACTGCTTTTCATAGTGAATAAAAAAATCCAGATATTATTATATTAAGATGCGGAAAAAAAGTAAAAAAATATCTTTCGCATTTTAAATAATGATAAATGAACAAAAAGGTTTTTTTATATTGAAAAACGTTCCAAAGACATGTCAGAAAGCAATAATCGTTTTTTTTGGTTATTTAGATTTTGTATAGTATAACTAGAAAAAATAATTATCTATATTAGCAAACATAAATCTCGTGAAAATCATCAGTAAAGGTCATCTCGATATTAAATAAAAATAATTTAAAGAAAAGTGGGATCAAGAAAATTATCTCTCCCTGAAAAATATCGAGTCAATTATCTTCCCCTTAGGAAGATTAAGTAAAATAAATTTTACCGTTTCTGTTGGTAAGATAATTGTAATCATACAATAAAAAAATAACCTAAAATTTTTATTAATTGTCCACTTTATGTAATTTCAATAAATTTTGAAATTACGCTCTCTGTTTTGACTTTTCCACATGAATTCATAAAGATATTCGCCTAGCTTTGCTGACCGGACACTTTTCATTTTCTTTATTTTAAGTTTTTGCACAAACCAAAAAGATTCGATGTGCTGCGTATGTACCTTCGTTTCTGTGTGACAAAATTTAGATTATGGTTTACTGTGAAATGATCAAGCCCTGTTTGGTTTGTGAGTTCTCTATACCCAGCCTACATGTCAGAATGAATAATTGTTCCTGGTCTACAAAATCTACGAATGATAGGCAATAGTGTGGTAGCAGATCTATCAGCACTATTTGCATATACGCTACCAATGAATATTTACTGGTGTCCACAATGCCGAAAACCCATATTTGGGCACGAGGAATGCGGCCTCTATTATGTTTTATTTTATTAACAAACATAGATTCATCAATTTGGCATATTATTCCCGGTCCTCCTAGTCGATTAGGTTCTATTTCTATTTACTGCGTAACCACAGTTCGCAGTAAATCATATATTTTAATAAGTGTCGGTATTGATACCGAATAGTCTTTACACACATCCGCTATGTTTTTGACGAAGACCAGCAGTAAATAAAAAGAAACATATATGACAAAGACAATCTAAAATTAGCAAATATTGATTCTTGTTTTATAGATATAGTGTTTTTATAATCACCACAATGATAATTTTTACACACCCACGCCTGACCATCAATGTGGTCTGTTATGTCTTTTAAACACATATCTTTTTTGCAGCTAGAACATGGCTCTTTAGAACGTAAAACGCCCAATACACGAAGGTTACGTAAAACATTTTTTTTGATGCTGTCATCATTTTCAAAACGACAGTTTCGAAAATCGTTTATCTTTTCATTTTGTGGGGTTAAAAAAATATATTTTTATCAAGTAAATTATATCCCCCTGTTGGGAAAGATAATTTACTTGATCCAAATATAATATAAAAATATTTTATTTTTTAAAAATTTCTCAAAATATACATTTGATCTACCCGCGAAAATAATGAATAAAATAATATAACATTTTTTCTAATAATATAATACATATATATAAAAGTAATAAAAAATACGCAAACAAATTGTAATCCTTTCGTAACATAAAGGACGAAATTAAAGTTTTGTGATATTAATTGTCGAACGCCAGATCATATCTCACGCCAGATTGGCACCGACATACTTTTCAATAATTTATTTTCATATTATGACCTTAAAAAATAAATAAAAAGTCAAACCTCTTAATTACATCTGAAATTTATAAAGTTCAGCATAAAAATTTTATACTTTTTTTCGGAGGGGTTTCCCTCCGCTTCATGGGGGAAATATAAAAATGGTGATTATGGGAGGGAAATATAAGGAGTAAAAAATTAAAATATTAAAAACTTAAATATTATACATATTTTAAGTTTCACGACTATGAAATTAATATGTTTTATTTAAAAAAATATTTTTTTTTATTATATTTTAGTGACTTTTAAATTCGCTTTTCTTAAAAAGAGAATAAACGACGATTAAATAACTTATTTAATGAATTTAAAACCATTTTTTAAATTTTTGATTTTTTATAAATTTATTTAGTTTTAAGTAATATCAAAAAACTGTTGATTGTCAGAAAGTGGCGAAAAGGTGGACTACATTAGGCTCATTTTAGAAAGGAGGCATTTAGGTTGAATTATTAGGCGCGGGGCTTATTAGAGTTAAGTGTTGATTAGGAGGTGTAGAACTGGGGTGGGTGTTGATCTGGGTGGGGTGTTGATCTGGTGTGGGTGTCGATCTGGGGTTCGGCATTAATTAACAAAAACAATCATTAAAAAAACATACACCGTCCTAGGTACAAAGCATAATAACATATAAAATAATATTATTTATTTAAAGCACAATTTACGTAATATAAAAAAATTAAAGACTAGACTAAAAAAATAAGTAGATTTTACATTATCAAACTTTTATATGTATTATTCATTCCTATGATTATATCTTGACAAATAAAATTTTTTTGTATGTGTTAAACAAAAAATTTTACATTAAAAAAAGTTAACTATTGCGCACAAATTTATATTTTTTTTCCTTTGAAGATTTCAACAAACATTATTATCATTTTTATTTGTTTCGTACTTTAAAATTATACGTTGCTTCTCTGCTAATAATACAAAAGCTCTATTTTTAAATTAATAAAAAATCTTAATATATCCTTGTTATATTATTCTTATCTCTAAGAAATTCGCTATTTATTTATGATTTTTTTTCAATATTTAACCGGACTTACTATTCAATCTGGTAAATTTTTTCTGTCTTTATTGTTATTTTTGACAAGCTTACAGTTGCTATAAAACCAATAGTATGTTTTATTTTACATTATTCTCTGTAGTATAGCTTTCTAATATAAATTATAAATCTTTTATGTGATAGCAGTTAATCCCGACATATACTGTATTGTACGCAATTATAATCATTGTTTACTGGCATAATGTTTTATAATTTATATGCAAAAATAGTATTTTTATCTCTTCTATAGGGTAAATATTATCTAAAAAATAAATCACATTGTAGCCCATATTTTGTGCATGGGAATATCAGGCCTTATAGTTTATCCGACGAAATTAAAAATTTTATATAACACTTATTATATCTCATTAAAAAAAATATAGGAATAGAAGAGAAATATTAATATAATCAATAGAATCTTTACTAGAATGTAAGAATTACTGATAGAAATTTATACTATGTTATAGAGAATTAATTCATAGTTCTTTGTAAAGCATTTAAAATCATTAGAAAACATAATTATAGAAAAAAGTTAAAATAGTTGAAATAGATTGAGATATATCATATATAGACATTCTCTTGATTTTAGCCATAAGATTTTATGTTAACCTGGCTATTCTAAGTAAAATAAGATAAGAGATTATATTTTTATAAAAAATGTTTATGTATGCGTACCACAATTTATTTTGTTAGAGTCATAAAAATTAATCAGTTCAATGACATATTTATAGGCTCGATCTTTATATAATCTTTGTTTTTTAGTAGTTCGACAATGTAAGAGAGACAAAATCTATAATTATACATAAGTGGCGTTAAGATCTGAAGATTAGATTGTAACGCACAAGAAAATTTGACGGAATTTATAAGAGTTTATTCTTAAAGTGAAAATATAACAGAGGTTGTTTGAAAAAAATCTGTATGAAAGAGTGCCTAAAGAATATTGATAAAAACTTTATTTATATTTTTCTAAAAATATATGCTCGTCCAATAGCACAAATAATGCGGAAAAATATATTCTTCGAACAACATTTATTTTATGATTAATGTAGAGCATGTGAAGCTTACATCAATATTAAGTCTTATGCCAAGTGACAGTTTTCTTTTTATTAAATAGTCGATTCAGATACCTATCTATTCATGCCAAAAATATATGAGCTTTTGGTAAAAATATAATGGACTTTCATGTTTTGAATAAAATTAGAACCGAGTAACAATGTGAATTCCTAAATAAATTTCAATTTAGAATAAAATAGAATATTAAGAGGTTTAAATGTAGAATATCTATTCTCAAAATAAATATTTTTTTAGTCTCTTTAAAAAATCTCGGAAATTATTGAATGCGTCGAATAATAAAAAAAAGTAGCATAACCTACATGTGCAATATTAAGTATTCATTCTAGAAGTTAGATAGATCATTCAAAAAATAAATAGTTTAAACGGCTATTTTATGACTACTTATTCATAAAGTTATAAAATTCCCCTTGATTGTCTATTTTTATAATTTATATTACAATACATAAAATATAGTTATAAGATAAAATTTACTATAGCGAATATAATATATATTGTTATTTTAGTAATGCAATTCGGAGGTGTAATAAAATATTGAAATATATTTAAGTTTTTTTCGGAAAATTTTTAAAATAATAAATCGTAAAATACAAAAATAAATTTCTATGCACATTGTTATTTTAAAATTTATTGTTCTAAATAGAAATTTAATTAAGTTCATTGCATAAATATAAAAAATTTTATATATCTATAGATATTAGAAAACAATTCGATTTCAATTAAATAATTAAGATCCAACTTTAATTTTAGAATAAAGAAATTTAAATTATTTCAACGAATAATATGAGAAAAGGATTTCGCTAATAAAAAATGTATTTAAATAAAGATATGCCTTGTATTAGTAATTATACTTCAACCTTCAATATTTATATTATACATGCTGATAATAGATATTATTTTTATTATGGTTATATATATCTTTAGAAATTAAAGATTTCAGAGTTTAATTTATTTTTTTTTAACTTGAATTATAGACGCTAATTGGGTTATGAAATTATAAAATTCATAAAAATGTAATTTTAAAGAGGTATGTATTTAAGAGAAGGTATTTTTTTTATTTCATCTTAATTTCAATATTATCATATATATTTTATTTATCTGAAATTTTAGTTCGGGGTAATATTTTAGAAGTCGAATAGCTAAGAAATAATACTTTTGAAACAAAAATTTCAGTATTGATGTTTTAATGGGCCAGATAGCACAGTGGTAAACACTCTTGAATGTAAAATTTAAGTATCGTGGTTCGGATCCCGCTGACGTCACTCTTTAATAAATAATGAGGAATGACATTAAACGGTCAAAAACTATGAAATATAGCATTAATATACAGTTGTTGCAGTGTGGTATAGCTGATTAAGACTTGGTCTAATATGACAAAGAAGCAGAATAGACTCTCCTAGGTGTGGTGATGAGTGCGGCGACGCATCTCGGCAAAAAGTAGTGATAAATAAAAATTCATGAGTTGCCTCTTATTACCTGTATCTTGCCGAGTCATTGATAAAACGAAAATCGCGTATACAGCTGGGCTTCTGGGTAGCTTAGGAAGTGACGTATTATTGGAACACCAGTTACCAAAGGTCATAAGACTATGGTTGGAGACAACTCTCCGGGTTGCAGCTTTCGATGTTGTAGCATGTAATATAATATATATTGATGTTTTAATATCGATGCGTCACTCAATAATAAATAATAGTGAGATGACATAAAGCGGGCAAAAATATATTTAATATAGTATTTATATACGGTTGTAGTATAGCTATTATAACATTGTTAAATATAAACGAACCATAAGACTCTTTATTTTCTAGACATAGTGTGCCGCTGTTGTTTACAAAAAAATTAGTGAAAAATAAAAAATAAATTACAAGTCACATATTGTCTGTATAATGCCGATTCATTAAAAAACGCGGTTGCGGCAAAGCTGTCATTCTATATATCATACATGTTGACGTATTTATGTACTGAAAATTTAAAATCGCATATCCAATGTAAGAACAGCTTTCCGATAGAGAGCTACTTTTGTTGTCATTATGTAAAATATATTCTGTATTTTTTTATTAATTTTTAATTTAAAATCTTTATGCTTCCATCGAATTCTTTTTGTAATTTAAATGGGCTTTTATAACGTATATGTACTCTTCATAAAGCTAATAAAAAGATAATTTATCAATAGTGAGTTAGTAAAAAAAATGAAAATCATAAAATCTATTATCTAAATTTTTTAGAACATTTCGATTTTCATTATATGTTTCATATAATTGTAAAATATTTTATTTTTATTCTTATTGTCATAGTTTAAATAAATCGTTCAAATAAATGTTAATAATAAATTGCACAGCATATACAACAATTTTTTGATATCAACATCGTTATTACAAAACTTTTCAAATATATATATATATTTTTACAGAGTTTTTTATTCTTTATATAAACATTTATTCTAAAGAAAAATACATAATTAATAATAAATTTTAAATCGAGCAAAAACTGCTCTATATAGATATACATTTGAATATAATTTTATATGGTCTATTCACGCATGAATAAAGTCGAAAAAACTTAAATTTTGCTATTACCATATATAATAGAGTAAACAAAATAGACTTTTATCTTCGCGTTACATACAATATAATTACGATTACAATACAATTTCGCGTAATTCTTATATTATGCTATATAAAGTTTTTTATATATTATAATTATTTATTCTTATAATAGCCCTGCTTATCGATATCGCATTATAAACTTATATATATTATTTAAGAATTATTTTTTATTTAAATAATTAATAATAATATTTGAATCTAGTGGTATGAAATTTTGTAATTTAAAATATGATTCTTCGACTGCATAACTATTTTATTCGTGAAAAACTCAATGATCCACAACTAAATTTTGCTAATAGTAATTTTTGTTCTTTATTCACTTCTTATATATTAATTTAAAGGTAAAAAAAGGTTCCTTTTATTAGGGTACATAAATATGTTTTTTATAGTTCAAATAGCAGCACATCGATTTAAAAAGCGACGACAAACATAAATAAAACAGTAGGAACAATATATTCTTGTTTTAATCGATAAACATTTGAAGCTCTCCATACATAGAATATAGTTTCATTATTTTTTTATGCATCATAGAAGCTATGGGTCTTATTTTGAACGATGTCCAAGCACAAGGTAGCGAACTTGAATTTAAAAATTTATAAAAAACAATAAAAAATAAAAATAAAATTTTATAAAAAAAAATATAATATTAACAAAAATAATACTTTTATATTTGCTTAAAAATATCAATAAATTTATAACGAGATGCATCTATTAAATATCTTCGTCTAAACGTATATTCAACAAGTCAGGTATCCATATTCTTTCTCATTTTACCATTTTCTTTTACATACTCCATTTATATTAAAGAAAATCTTTCAATATTGTTTGTATGTGTACCATCTTCACTTTTAAATCCATTTGAATGGTTCACTACTTTGTGACTCAAACATAAATTATATGCTATCTCTGGATATTAAGGATGCACATCAGTGTAAATTTGGCAAATATATGTATTTTTTTGAATTCCTTGGTAAATGTCGTAACCTGTCGATTTTATACTCTCTTTATTATAATTTTACTTTAGCTTCGATCGCTAATCTAAAATCCATATCGTATCTTTTAGTTCTTCATCAGCAGTTGTTGGGTATCTAATTATACCCCTCCTACTCAAAACGCTATCATCAATTTCTACTATTTCCAAGCCCCCCCCCCTCCAAATAAACTGGTCTTTTAGATGAATATTTATAATAACAATGTATAATCCTTTTCTTTATTTGTCTAATAGTAGCTTCGGAAATACCGTGATGACAAAACAATTGTTTATAACTTTTTCCAGCAAATAATAGGTATATAATGTGAACTAATGTGGTGACATTTAATTTTGTGTTTATCAATGCCTTATTTTTTATGGCAAGTCGAATTTATGCAGCGATACACTAATGTTTTATAATTATTTATATAAATCTTAATTATAGCATCACTGTTTCAACTTTAACAAAGTTTAGTCACAGGAACAATATCATTCACCACAAGAAATTCTATAAGATCTTACATATTTATGAAAATTTTATTCAATACAATTATTGTCATATGGTATTGTTTTTTTTTTACATTTTAAAAAAATTTTGCTTATCTTTAGATTGATGTCCGAATTTTTTTTTTAAAAAAATGAGATCTTTTTAAAGAAGACAGAAGTTATAATTAAAATGTACGCGCGCAGAGAAAACATCTACCTAACGGTTATAATATATATTATTTTATATTTTATATTAATTTTTTATATATTTATCTCAAACATTTACACCCGTTTTTTAAACCCAGAGCTTGGAAAACCCTTTTTTAATAAAAACCTCACATCTAAATGCAATTTGTTTAAAAAATATAAAAATTTTGATATTTGGAGATTATTTGAAATTTAATTTGATTTTATAGGGTAAAAAATTGATTTTATACAGCAAAGTCTATGAAACAATTTTTTTTTGAAAAAACAAAAAACGAAATCGCTAAATCAAATGATAGCAAAAGAATGTCAAAAGAAGAAATTTTGAAGGTGTATGAAATTAACAAAAGCACATATTATAATATAATAATAATTTAAAACCTCATTAAAATCTTATTAATTTCTCGATGTCTAAAGAAGAAAAAGATGATGCTTATATAGAAAATGATTCTGTATTTAGAGCCTTTAAAAGATATAGAGCAGATATTTTACCGATTAATATTGTTTTTTTATAACAAATAGCTCTTATAATCTCGAGAAAGCCCAATTTACAAATTTCAAGGCTTTAAATGGATAGTTATATTCATGGAAAAATATGACATTCAATACATACTCTTTTTAAAAAATAAAATCCATCGATTATGTTTAAGCTGAAGCATTCTTGATAAGATTTAAAAAATATATCTAATATAATAAAGAAGACTTTTTGTGAATTGATGAAACGTCTTTATATCTTAAAATAATCTCAAAAAAAGTTTTATTACGGCTGGTGAAAATACAAAAGTAATAAAAGGTGTAAAAATCGAGTAAAAATTTTTTAAGGTGGTAGTATGACTTGGGAAAAGCCCTTTTCCCTTGATAATTGACAAATCAAGAACAGAGGGATTTTAAAAACACAGATTTAACAGAAATAGATATTATGTATGACTATTCAACAAATGGTTTTATGAATTCTATCATATTTAAAATATACCTTAATTATTTAAATATAAAAATGATTGATGAAAAACAAAAAATATTGCTTATTGTAGATTATGCGCCCCCACTCATAATATTTTTCAAATATTGAATTATGTTTTTTTGCCAAAAAATACAACTGCCCAGATACATCCAAGTGATAAAAGTATAATAAAGGCTTTTATAAATAATTATAACAATGTTCTTACAAACTTTATAATTGTTTCTGCTGATTTTTCTCTTAATATAAGAAATTGCATTAAAAGTATCAATATTTTCGATATTTCTTTGATTGTGTGCATGAAGCGGAAAAGGGTAAGTAAAGACGTAATAATAAACTGTATTTTTCACATCCTTTAATATACACGACATAATTAAAGAATAAATATCAAAAATTATTTAAGTGAGGAAACGGATCAAAATGAAGTAGAAAATATGATTTAATATTAGAATGTGATACTATGGATTAGAAGATACATAAACGAGTGTAATATATATTTTGGATAAATCTCACATAAATAAATTTTTAATGACCCCAGAGAATTTATAAAAATACTGTCATCTAAATTGTTAAGATACTGTGAATTTGACTTAATCTACTGTCTTATTTGAAAAAATAGGCTATGGAAAGAAAATAACGTTTTTTTTATAAAAAAAATATTTAATTTATTTTGAAATCCTCTTTTTATAAAAAAACACTATTTATTATAAATGTTATATTGAAATTCGAGTATGGCTGTATTTACAGTTTTTTATTATATTTTATATTTTTTTAATACTGCTTTATTTAATATTTTTTTTATACGAAAACAAGACACGAACTAATTTTTCAAGCTGATATGGTCTTACTACAACTTGACTCAATAAAACAAATTGTATAAAACTAAAATAATATAATTATATGAATAAATTGAAAAATAAAATTGTCGAAATATGTAGATTCTAATAGTAAATATTTATTGACAATAAATATATAAATGTTTTTTATGAATAAGAAATATTTAATTTTAAAATAAGGAATTATAAATAAATTTTGTCTAAATAAACATACGTTTTAATAGATAAATTTCTAATTATAACTAGTACTTAATAAGTAAAAATAGAAATATTCTAAATAAATTTTCGAGTTTCATATATATTTATATAAAAAATAAATTTTTTAAATATTGGTAATCATCATAGTTTAATTTTATATACATATATATATAGGTTTAAAATCTATAAATTTAATTTTTTTTTTAGAGAGACGAGGACGGGTAAACTAGAACTGTATAACTTCACTATCTGGCACAATTTTGAAGATGAAAAAAAAAATTAAAAATAAAATTAAAAATCCTTATAAAAATAAAATAAAAAAAATTAGAAATATAATATTATAACAATATATAAATATAAATTGTATATAATTTCATACATTTGGCATAAGTAACGCGCTGTGCGTGTCTCATAAAAATTTTATTTTACACTTATATTTTATTTTTGAGAGTTATATTTTGTTATAAGCATCAGAATGCTTCTATAAATTTTTGTCTCTATGTCGATCTTTTGGTGTTCTTAACCGAGTATAAACGTAAGTTACATATTCGATTATAACTATATCTTTAGAACGAGTAGATACAGTTAATATGTGCTATATAAAAAACAATTTTTTTTTCCAAGATTTAATGATACGTATCTAGGTTTATAGTAAAAGATGTTTACATATTGAATAATTTTTTCGCTAAAAAAATTTTTTACAAAAAAAACATTTTCCAATATAAGTAAATTTTCAATAATATATTTATAAAATAAAAAACTTTATTAAATTATTAATCAGTAAATTACTAATAAAATAATTAAAAGAATTTCATAATTTCATCTCGCATATTTTCAATTATCAATTCAGTAAAATATTTCTATGAATAAAAAATAGCATGTTTACGCGATTGCTCTATATTTAATAGTTTATTTGATATAATTATAAATTTTCTTATTTTTTATTGTTAATTATTATATAACTATGTTTATTATTTATTTACTTAGTATTTTTTTACTTTAAATTATATAATTTTTTTCGCATTTTGAAGCCCATTTCTTTGGTTGTATGTATCTTTAACTATTAACCGCGCTTTTATTATTTACGCTCGTACACAGATTGTAAACGATGAACAGTTTTTGTGTTTTATTTTTTTATAAAATTAATAAAAGTACCATATACATCAATCTTTGTTTGTATTTTATATTGATTTCATAGGTAATAATACAGGTAAAATATTAAAAAGAACATTTTTTTTTGTTTCATATACATCAATTTTTGTTTGTATTTTATATTGATTTCATAGGTTTTATAATATAAGTAAAATATTAAAAAAACATTTTTTTTTAGTTTAAACAATTAAAAATGTAACTAGTCAACTACAAGGAATAAAAAAGATTTGGATCAGTGGCCAAAATCCACCACTTGGGTAGATTTCTTCACTGATACAAAATTTTTTACTCTATTAATAATGGGGGGTGGGTTTTGGCCACTGATCATATTGGAGGTGGATTTTGGATACTGATCCAAAGATTTTTTACAAATCCTAAAAATTTTCAAGATAAATAAAACGTACTCAGATATCACGCTAGTAGGTTTTATGTTAATATTATACGAGAATAGTTTAACTAGATTAGGCTTCTCAAACTCTATTTTGGAAAGAAATCTTCACCGATGATCTTATGAAAAATATTACCAATATGTTATACTTAATAAGTTTAATATCTCTTTTTTGTACAAATAAATATTTATTAGCCTTTAAGAGTTTTAACTAAGAAAATTTCAAATAGTAAATAGAAGATATAATTTGCCCAGACTTATTGTTCTTTTAAAATTTTAATATCATATAATATTAAAAAAAATTACTTTTTGAATTTATAAGAAATAAATAATTAGTCTCCAAAAATAGAAGAATAATTCTAATAAATTATGTTTGAACATCATTACATATAAATTTACCTATTATCATAGCAGGCTATTTTACTAGACTACTTTTTTATTCTTTTTTGAATTTATACAGAACCTGTGATCTTATGGCGTTTTTTTAATCTCGTGTTATCTTTTCTATTATCATGAATTTTCAGGATCAAAAATAGATATGATTTATTATTTATTTTTTTCAGACACAAGCTGCAATCTATAATGCATTATCATAAAGGCAAACAGGTTTGACGCTTCTGTAAATTCATCTATCATTATAGTTATTAAACTATGCGACAAACATATCAATTAATCTTTCTTTTTTATAGCGCGGCGTTGGTAATTTATATCGCCAATTCTTTTTTAACACCGAGGTTACAGATTTTATTTGGAAAATTGTTGAAACAAAATCTAGTTCTAGTAAAATCGAATATTAGTGATAATAAAATAACGTAAAATTTCTTGGAATAAGGTAACCGAATATGCAGCTTAATGAAAAAACAAAATTTGAAAAATTAGTAAGAACATTCGAAACTTGTCTTTACGAAACAATCTTTACTTATTTTTACAGAAACTTCTTTTGTATTTCTAATCAATAATCTGATTACGTAAGAAATTGAAAATTTAAAATTTTTACATAAATTATTATTGAATCATACAGGAATACTAAAATTTCTAATATATATATGCTAACTAAAATGACATGTAAAAATGTATATTTTAGACTGTACTAATTTAAACAAATAAAAATACCGATTTAAATTACTTTATATATATTTGGGAATTATTTTTTGATTATGAGAACAGAATAACGAATGATTGTGTAATATCAAAAATTGATCTAAAAACATGAGAAAATTATTTACATATCACTATAAAATACATTCAACTGCACAATATAAAGAATTTTATCAGGTATATGCAGAGAAATAGTCGAAAATATTACATGAAAGGATATTTTCTTATTGTAAACTTCGAATATGTATGATAGAATTCCTGGATGTATTGTTTGTTCAGAAAGATTTGAATAATAGTGGTCTATGTTTTTTATAATAAGGAAATATAGGATAATATTTACCAGGACGTGATTTATTTCTAAGCATATTCGGGTAGCTACTATTTTTCAATCTGACACATTTTCGTCATATCACAATCTACGAAAAAATTCTTGTATGCTTCGAAAATAGTCTCGTATAATTTATTATTTTAAAAGTAAAAAATGCTTCACACCAATAATAATGATTATTTTTTGTCATAATATAATTTGCATAAAAAAGGAAATTAGGAGTAACTAAATCTAAATTTTTGATATTCTTTCCGAGTTAATCAATTGTTGTTATAATATTTAAAATTATTTGTAAGAATATCTGTAGAAATAGACTTGATATAGTTGAAAATTATATCAAAAAGATGATTTTGATCATAAAAAATATATTCAATTATATTTTCATATTCTCACAAAGCGTATTTAAAACCCTTACCTGTGAGGTTGACGATATTACAGAATATAGCAATATACTAAAATGTTTTTAAAAACTTCACATCCGTTCTATTTTATTACGAATACTTGTGTTATTTTAGAAAATTAATATACAAGGCAGATTTCGTCATAATTAGAAATTTCTCTTTTTTGTCCTTTGTTGCTTTTTTAACAACTTTTATAGACAATTTGGTTGACCGACGATATCAACTCAAGATGTCTTTCATTTATTGTTTGTAAACAAGAAATAAACATTAAGAAAACGTGTTTGCCTATCTATCAACGCTTTATTTTTTTTGTATATAACATATAGATATTAGCACAATTAACAAATTAACGTATACTTTAAGATTGATAATTTCTAAATTCTTGACACCACTACCCATCAGTAAAATACTGAATGACCACGTGTTTTTAAAATAAGATATTATCTCACATTGTCACAAATTTTTGAAAGTAAATGAATATCATAGGATTCTCGCATCTAAGAGGCAACCTTCTAAAATATATTGTATTTCTTAGTAAGCCACCTTTATTTATATTTCTAAGATATAAATGTTCTAAAGTATTTTTCGACTCTTAATTTGGAAATTAACTACTTTATGCGTTCGCTATAAAGTTATTAGTATCTTTTTTATTCTAAACAAATTAACTTATAAACATTTTGTGTATTGAATCTTTTGTTCTTAACATTTTATCTACGACGTGAAATAATAAAATTACGCTTTTATGAAGTAGATAAAAGTCACTTACATTCACATCATTAAAATTTACAAAAAAAAATATAAAAAAATTATTTTGAAATTGCATCATTAGTATAACAATCTGGATAATAAAATCCATGAACTTCATATCTATTCTACATAAATATTTTGTAACATATCGCTTCTAGATGTCTATAGATTTAGCAAACAAATATCAACGATGCTGTTGGTCAGTATCAGAAAGGTGTAATAGACCATAACTTACGGAATTTCTTGAAAACTATTTTAGAAGTTTGTAAAATAAATAAGGTTTCCACATTTACATTAACGATTGTTCTTTTATGATGAATTTTGATATATTAAATTTTTTTTTGTAAATTTTATTATATTGATGGAAGAGTTGTTATTTATAGATTAAAAAAAATTTAGCTGTGTGCGGAAAATGAGTTGCGAGGAAAAAATTTTAATCAGTTTAAAATTTTAAATATAATTATTGCCGAACCCCAGATCGACACCCACACCAGATCAACACCCACCCCAGAACAACACCCACCCCAGATCTACACCTCCAAATCAACACTTAACTCTAATAAGCCCCGCGCCTAATAATTCAACCTAAA
>SDVU01000313.1:0-15432 GCA_016256075.1 Dictyocoela muelleri | reverse complement strand
TATTTATTAAAGAGTGACGTCAGCGGGATTCGAACTACGATACTTAAATTTTACATTCAAGAGTGTTAACCACTGAGTTATCTGGCTTCTATTACGCATAGAGATGTACTAATTGTCGTTCAAGAATAAAATAAATATTTAATATTCAGAAAAATTTTTATTAAACACTTAAATTTGTCTTTATAATTAATTTTTATGATCATTTTATTTTACATGGCTAGAATGGTTAACGTTCATCATAATCTATATGTTTATGAAGAAAAATACAGTGATTAAAATAGTAAATATGATTGTTTATAAGCTTCATGATCATATTTATTATGAAAATTAAGCGGTGATTGAAAAAAAATCAAATTGTTGAAATAATACTTAATTACAAAGAAAAAGTCATCCCAATATATCACCAGTCAATAAAACAGATGCATTATGTATAATTGAATTCGATAATGAAATTATTTTATTACTGTTTCATTGAAATTAAGCCTGAAACCACATTATTCCAATTATATGTGTCGGATGTGTTAAACACACATCCAGATGTTAGGTATTTTAAAACAGTTTTGATATTTTTTGATGTTTTAAAAGGGTCGGTAAATATGATTCGTTCATATTTACCGAGAAATATAATTTGTAAATTATATCGAATATTTCTCGGATAAAGGAGTGTGAATTTTTATTTTTTTTTAAACTATATAAGGATTCAAGTTTAAATAAATATGCTTTTTGTAAATAGTTCTTATATTTCTTGTTTAGCCGCATCCGGAGATACCCAGGGGAAACCCAACCAAAGAGGTAAAGCCTCTTCTAAACTTGTAGAAAAACGGCAAGTACAGTCAAGTTATTCATCGAGAAACCAAGATGTTTCGACTGTTATGCAGCCTAAAATTCGAAAAGACATAAGACTATATAAAGGTACCAATGCTGAAGAATTTTATATGCAGATTTTATATCAGGTTTATTTTTTGACCCCCCCCCCAGAGGCATCAAGTCCATTTTTTGATTCAAAAAATTTGAAAATAAGAATAAAAATAAATAAAAAATGTGGATCAAGTATATTTTTTGACCCCTGGGGGTCAAAAAAAAGGACCTGATCCCAGATTTTCATTTTATCTCAGAGTAAAGGTTTTTAAGAATTATCTCATAATCACCAATTCTTAATGAAAGTAGAACAAGCAGATGCTGCGATACAGAAATGGTATTATAAGAAAGGCAGTAAAAAGAATCTCCCAAGTTCTTTAGATACGTTAGTTCTTGAATTAAAAACTTTTATATCTGGCAAAAGTTTTGAGGAGATGTTTAGGTACAGTGAAGAATCCTGGTCAGAATATTTGCAACTTCTAAAAATTTACTGTGACAGTGTGGATCTCACAGATGATGACATTATTGCAAAACTAAAGAGATCCAGAGCGTCTAAAGTTCTTGAGTGTATATTCTTTTCAATGAGCGATTACTTTTTAATATTAGAGAGAGTACATTAATATGAAAGAATTTATGCCAATAAAACAAGTACTAAAGTTATAAAAAGTAAAGATGAAAATGAAATTAGAATGAAGATAAATAATTTTATAAACTCGTCTCAAAAAATGTTTAAATGTTACAAATGAGGCACTAGAAGCCATATTGCTAAAAATTGCAAGAGTAATAATAATAAAATGGTTAATAATAAGTCTAGAGCTGATTTAGACATGAGAACTATTCATTTAAATTAAATGGTTTTGAAAAAAATAAGTTGTTCGATACAGGATCTTCATTGAATATAATAACTCGTGAAACATTCTAATCCTTGGTAAGTCCCAAAATAACAAAATTAAATACACCAGTACTAATTACTTTACTGAATGGTAGCACAATAATATCTCACGAATCAGTATTACTGAAAGTCAAATATAATAATAAAGAAATCATAAGTAAATTCAACATAATTGAAAATGGGATAATTGGTATTATCATAGGCGATGCACTTATAAATAAACTAGGATCATGTAGTCGAATACACCCCCCCTAATGGTATCATGTGGAGATTACACCCCCTCGGCCTAAATGTACATAATATAATTATGTATCATGTAGTCGAATAGCCTCCCAGAGGGGGTATTCGACTACATGAATCGAAACTGGATCAAATGAATTTCCAATCGTGTGTCAAATTAAAACGAATGGAAATAGCGTGTTAAGTTGGAGTCGACCAATACGCAAGTAGAAGGATATAGAAGATTTCAAAATGCTTATTTCTGAGTATGAAAAAAGAGTATATATTGATAAGAGCCAGTCTGTTAGGCTAAATCCTGTTGTTCTAAATCGAAAAAATGTGGAAATTTGAGATTTACACTTGATTTAAGAAAAGTAAACGAATTAGTATAATTAGATCAATTTGATTTGCCGATTATTCAAGAAGTTGCAAAATCATTACATGGGGCCAAATACTTTTCAGTTATTGAATTGGAATATGGTTTTTTCCAGGTGCCACTTTCAGAATATGACAGGGATAAAACCTCATTTTTTGATCAGAACTATCAGCTAAAAAGATTTACAAGAATGTCTCAAGGTTTTAAGAACAGTCCTGCGATATTCCAAAGATGCATGTCGATTGTATTGGAAAGGCTTATTGGAGATAAATGACTACTTTATATTGACGATATTCTTGTTTTCGGAAAATCAAAAGAAATTCACAATGAAAATTTAAAGATGGTTAAAGATAGATTAAATTTATATAATTGAAAAATTAACAATGAAAAATCAATCTATGAAGAATCGAAGGTAAACTTTTTAGGATATCAAATTAGTGAAAAAAATTGAACCTTTTGACTAAGAGATCTGAATGCATTCTTAGATATAATAAACCGACTACAAAGAAACAATTGATTAGGTTTCTTGGTTTATTAAATTATGATAGAACATTTATACCAAACTTGTCTTCAAAGTTGAAGCCACTCTATGAAATGATTAAACCTAAAAGTCTCAAATTGATTTGGACTGAGAATACCGAAAATTTGAGCGAGAAAGTTAAGCGTCAATATACAAACTCACTTGAGTGTTATATGCGAAACAACAATGATAAGTTAACGTTGGAAACCGATGCTTCTAATATCGGGATCGGAGGCGTACTCAAACAGAATAACAGATCGGTAGTTTATATCTCAAGAGTTCTAAAAGGATCAGATAAATTTTATAATATCACTGAAATGGAAACTCTTGCAGCGTCGTGGGCAATGGAGAAGCTTGAGTTTTATTTGGTCGGTAAAAAGTCCAACTTAATTTTAGATCATAAAGCTATCGAAGAGATTCACAGAAAGAAAGACTTTAGTACGCCTAAAATTCAAAAAAGACTCGAAAGGTTTTCAAAGTTTTATTTTGATATTGTTTATCGAAAAGGATCCACACTTAAGCAAGCAAATACTCTAAGCCGAATGTTTGTAAGTGTCGTGCCTGAAGATAACTCTCTTTATGAGGATTTGGTAAAAAAGATTTTAGAAATTCATAAAAACTATAATCATAGAAAAAACATCGAAAATTTATTAAATGATGAAAACATTAAAATCTCAAAAAAAGAACTAAATGAAATTTTTAAAAAATGTGATGTTTTTTGTCAAGCTGATAAAAAGATAATTAAAACTGCTAATTACGTTAAGACAAAATTCTCAGGTGAGATAATGGCTTTTGATATCATGGAAATCGATAAAAACCGGGAAATAATCGTAGGAATAGATTACTTTAGTAGATTTACATTTGCTAAATTAATAAAATCAAAAGAAGCTATAGAAATTATAAAATTTATTCAAAATGTATTTGATAAATTCAATTTCCCTAAAAATGATTTCTGATAACTGAAAGAAATTTCACAATAGTAAATTAAAGGATTGGTGTGAAATGAACGGTGTAGAACTCAGCTTTAGCATACCGTATTATCACCAGAGTAACGGTAGAGTTTAAAGATTAAATAGAACAATACTAGAAGGTTTTAAAAAGAGTACCGGGTATATGATAAACAGGTTAAGCAATGTTTTAAAAAATTATAATTCAAGCATAATACACAGAGCTCACAAATTTACACCGGAAAATGCATTACTTCTCGAAAATAGAAGGTTAGTTATTAATAATTCTTTAAATTATAGTAAAGAATTCAAATCCAAAAAATAGAAGGATTCAATCTAAATCGAAAAGTTATAATAAGAAATGAGATGAAAAATCTAAAATGGAAAATGAATTTAGAGACATAGGTGTAATAACGAAAAAGTTTACCAATAACACATATGAAAAAAAGTTACAATCCGGAAAATCATTTGTTAGACATGCCTCTCAAATAAAGAGTTAGCCAGGGAATGTTAGATGTGTTAAATCCAAATCCAGATGTTAGGTATTTTAAAACATTTTTGATATTTTTTGATGTTTTTAAAGGGTCAGTAAATATGATTGGTTCATATTTATTGAGAAATATAATTGGTAAATTATATCGAATATTGTCTCGGATAAAGGAGTACTAATTTTTATTGGTTTTTTAAACTATATAAGAATTCAAGTTTAAATAAATATGCTTTTTAAAAATAGCTCTTATATTTATTGTTTAGCTGCATCTGGGGATACCCTTGAACCCAACCATATGTCCTAGGTTATTTGTAATTCTTCAATTTGAACTAAAAAAACGATCGTATGCCAATTTAAATGAATTCGATTATAATCATGACACCGTGTGTCATAAATATACTTTCATAAATTAAGACAGCGGGGCAAATACTTCAGCAATCAAATCTTTTAATGATCGGTTAAAAAGAAATAAAATCAAGATGGAATGTAAAAACAAAAGACTGAGGAGATTTTTAAAGAAAATATTTATCAATTAAAATAACAATAAAAACTTTGGATCAGTCCCATTATTCTCCACGAAGCGATCATTGCCATACCCCCTCTCCTTAAGGTGTTAATAATAAGTTTTAAATTAAAATAAGAATAAAAATAAGAATAAAAATAAAAATAAGAATAAAAATAAGAATAAAAATAAGAATAAGAATAAAAATAAAAATAAAAATAAAAATAAGAATAAGAATAAAAATAAGAATAAATTTTAGATCAGTCCCATTTTTTTCCCTTGGGTAAAATAATGGGACCGATACAAAACTATTTATAAAAATACACATTTTAATAAAATTTTAATAAAATTTTATTTTTTTAATATTTTTTTTAATTTTTTAACGAAGGAAAATTTCGAGATAGATCCGAAATCTTTTATAACTGAGATATATATATTTCATGTTAACAACATTCATAGCTGCCAACCCGGAGAGTTGTCTTCTACCATGGTCTGTGACCTTTGGTTCTTGATATTCCAATAATACGTCACTTCCTAAGCTACCCAGAAGCCAAGCTGTATACGCGATCTTCGTTTTATCAATGAAACAGCAGGATACAGGTAATTAGTGGCTTTTCATGAATTTTTATTTTTCACTACTTTTCGCCGAGATGCGTCGCCTCATTCATCCCCACACCTAAGAGGGTCTCTTCTGCTTCATTGTCATATTAGAACAAGTCTTAATTAGCTATACTACACTGGAACAACTGTATATATACTATAATTATATAGTTATGAGCGCTTAATGTCATTCCCTCATTATTTATTAAAAAGTTACGTCAGCTGGATTCGAACCACGATATTTAAATTTTACATTCAAGAGTGTTAACCACTGAGCTATCTGGCTAAATGAGAAATATAGAACAGAAAATTGATAAGTTTTTTTATATGTTATTATTTTGTATAAGAGGAATTTAAGAGTGATTTTATAAATATTTAATAAATCAAATTTAAAATAATATTAAATTTTGAATTTTATAAACAAATTTGTTTTGAATTTGTATTTTTATATATCATAAATAGGGTTAATATTATTTTTAAAAAAATTATCTTAGTAGGATTACGCGTCTGAATCTTAAATTTATTGTACTGAAATTCGGGTTTAAATTATTTTTATTTAAAAAAAATTAAATATCTATTAATTTTTTGTATTGAATCTCCTGCTCAGGAGATTCTGCGTATGACAATCATGTCAAACAAATTAGTTTTAAGGTGGGCTACGCCTAAAAATTTTGGATATGCACAAAATTTTTCCACCAAGGGGAAAATTTAGTAAAGTTAAAAAAATGATTTTGTGAACTCACAATGAAACTTGTTGAATTATTTGAAAAAAATACGCAAGCTATTGAGTGTTTAAATGTGTTACGTCATATAATCTCCCCCTGCAGATAATGACCCTTATCAAATTTAATTTGAAATTTAAAAAAAATCAATTTTTAATAAATAAAATTAATTAAGAGCCTTAAGACAAATAATGCCCCCTTTTATTAATAGAAAATCAATTTTTGATGGTTGAACCAGAATACTCAGTGGTTAACACTCTTGAATGTAAAATTTAAGTATCGTGGTTCGAATCTCGCTGATGTCGCTCTTTAATAAATAATGAATGAATGACATTAAGCGGTCAAAAACTATAGAAATATAGTATTAATATACTGTTGTACCAGTGTGGTATAGCTGATTAAGACTTGTTCTAATATGACAATGAAGCAGAAGGGACTCTCCTAGGTGTGGGGATGAGTGCAGTGAGGCATCTTTGCAAAAAGTAGTGAAAAATAAAAAATCATGTCAAGCCACTAATTACGTGTTTACTGTCGAGTCATTGATAAAACAAAAATCGCGTATACAGCTGGGCTTCTAAGTAGCTTGAGAAGTGACGTATTATTAAAAAACCAGAACCAAAGGTTTAAAGACTATGGTTAGAGAGAACTCCCCGGGTTGTCAGCTATGAATGATGTTAGCAAGTAATATATATAGATATATAACTATCATGATTTGATCATTTACGTTAAAAACTTCTTTAACATTTTCAAGATGAAGTTGTGTCTTATTTCTAAATTTATAGAAAAAATTATAAGAAACAGAAAAAAAAACGAAAATATGATTTCTTTATATCATCTCTAGGGATCAAAAAATTATAAAAAATAGAAATTGCCTTCGCCTTGCGAATCTTTTCAGTTAGAAATCCACTCTGAGATTATACAAGATCTACCCATTCATTCATTTTTATCTAAAATACTATACTTAATATTTTTAGATACGAATGTAAATTTGGGATTCTTGAGATATGATTCTTGAGATGTGATTCTTTGATCGTTTCTTTATTGTCAATGTAATTTCATGATCGTCTGTTATCTTAGTCGAACTTTGATCTTTAATATTCTTTTATTCTTGAATTGCTGGTTTCTTTGTTTGACTTTTTATATTCTATAATCTTAAATTTTTTTTGTTATAAAGTTAAAGTTTAAAAAACTAAACTTTTTTTTTGACATTTGAGATTTTCTTAAAAAATTTAAGAAAAAAATAACTAAATTTTCTTTGAGATGAAAACGCCAAATATTAGGGGTATTATATAAATTTCCAAATAAAAAATTATTTTTCCTAAATTAGAGGCACCAAAATTGTGAAGGTTGCATAAAATAGGGGAGGTTGACTGTAGTGATTATTTTTTTAGCTGATCCACAATTTTTAACAAGAGTTAATGACAATATAAATGTTCTTAATTGACGTTTTTAATTGACATTTCTATTTGACCCTTTTTAATTGACTTTTCCAATAAAATTTCAATTGATTTTCGAACTAATTTTCAGTCGGAATGTTTTTAATGAAAAGAACAAAATCTTTAGTATTTATTACGGTACAGTAATATTGAATATTAGAATATATTAATAAATAATATAGTCTTATAAATAAATATTTAATTTTTATCAAGAAGAGATACGATATTTCCTATAATTAGTAATGATTCCTTTTTTAATGTGCTATGACTTCTATAAAAGGAAATCAATGTAAAAACAATAAAATTATGTTTTTTTTGTAAAAAAATTAGAACCTTTTTCGGGAATCATTTAGTCTATTGAAATTCTAGATTAGCTATGATTATTTTAATGGATCTTTATATGATAAGCAATTTTATAATCAAAATATTTTCTTATTAAAAAATTTTATCAAATCGAACTAATTCGAAAAATTTTAACAAAAATCCATATTTTAAATTTTTTAATCTAAAAATCATTATAAAAAACCTCTGAAATCAAGTTTATAGTTATTAACGATAATAACACTTTAATCCAAAAATTCTTTAAAAAATCTCTTATAAAATAACATTTTCTTGTACAAATTATCGATCCCGTCAACCAGTTTAACTAAATCATCACCTTTACTTTCTAATATTTCTTTATAATTAAACAAAGTTGCCTTTATTTTATTTTCTTTCATCTTTCTATTAACAATTAATATCCTGTCTGTACCTAAATAAATCTTTTTATCAATAATCGAAATATGATTTATGGATAGAAAATCATCTTCGTTATCATTAAATTGATTGCTAAGATTTATTGAATATAATTGTTTACCATTGATAGTTCTAATTTTAAAATCACCTTCATAACTGCCACTGACTAAAATCAATTCCTCCATGTATTTATCATTATTATTAAAACTATCTTTATAAGTCTTTTTATCATTATTATCATTTTCTTTGTAATTTTGATTAACATACTCCGAGATATCCTTTCCATATCTCAACTGACAACTTAACACACTCCTTTCTTCAAAAAAATTCTTTAAAAGATTTTTCTTTAAATCCCAAACATAAATACCATCACCACAACTTGAAACAAGGGTATTGCCTATTCTTGAAATTGAAAATATACCTCTTTTATGTTTTAACACGCCTTTTTCATTACCTGATAATATTTCGGTAATTTTAATCAATTTGTCTCTACTTGCAGTTATCAATGAGCGATTAAAAATTAATATTGAATTGATAGTCTTTTTGTGGATTTGTTTCAAAAGTATTGGCGTATTTATATTTATATTATTAACTTCATTTATAAAATTATTTTTCCAAATAACGATATATCCTTCATTATCACCACTAATAACAAATTTATCATCAATTTGAATACTTGTTATAATTCCTTTATTCTCTTTAAGCTCAATATTCAAATTAATAAAATTAATATCACGAATTCTTAATACTTCGTCAGAACCACCCATCGCAATTAAATTTTTGCTTACGTCAAAAATAAAATCATTTTCATTTAAAGTGATACCAGTGAAGATTTCATTATTAAAATCAAATTTCTTAATATTTTTGTAATCATTAATCTTATGCTTGACAATGCCATATGACGTACTTAAAATTAAATTTTCTGAATCATACTTTAGAATTTTCCCGACTATTTTATTATCACCAAAGATTCTAAAACTAATATTTTTAGATATATAATTATTGTTAAAATCGTCATTTTTACAATTATCTTTATAATTATCATTTTTATTAGTTTCTTTATTGTATTTTGTATCCTTAACATCGTTAAATATTAAGATTTGATAATCATGAGTAACCAAAATAATATTGTTTTCAAAAACAAATGCATCATTAATATTTTTAATCGTTTCATTTTTTGGTGAAATAAATAAATCGTTCTTTATAAAGTAAATTTGATTCATAAAAATAATTATCTTTTTAATTTCTTTGTTTGTTATTAATAGGTCCTTTAAGAAAGGATTGTTCTTTAAATAAGGAAAAAATATACCCTTTAAAAAATTATCATTTATATTTGAATCGTTGAGAGTTTGATTATCAAAAATATTGATATTTTTATTTTCAATTTGAGTTAAAATATCTCCTTCATCGCTGTAAACTATAATTGATCGTTCCGTTAATAAACAAATATACTTATTGATAATCATTTTTAATATAGATTCTTTAATGTTGATCCACTTTTTGTTAATAATTAAATTGTTTTTTGTTATAATTATTAAAGATGAGCCTTTTTGTTGAATATCAAGAATTTCATGTTTTGCGCGGAGTATTAATTCTATTTCAGGCTGTTCTTTATTTTTTAATTCATCATTATGCCTGATGATATAAATTTCATTCTCGTTTGTCGTGAAATATATTTGATTGTTTATGCAGAACAATTTTTTTATATATTTTTTTAAATCTAGTTGTTTATGCATGATTGGGTTTAATTCAATAAAGTGAAGCGTTGTGTTGTAAGATGTTATTATTTGAGGTTTACGTTGTTTAATGCAAATTGCATTGTTGAAAATCTTTGAATTGAAAATTTGATTGAACATAAGGGGTTATAAAATCAAATGATCAATTTTTTTTGTAAATATTCAAAAATTGAATTAATCAAAAAATTTATTAAAAAGTTATTTGTTAAATTTACACCCTGAAAATATCCATAATTGCCAAGCCGGAGAGTTGTTTCTAACATTATTTTTGGATCTTTGATTTTTTTTGAATCCATAGTTGTTCTAAGATACCCAGCCGTATAGTTGATTTTTATTTTAATAATTACTCAATCGGATATAATAAATTATTAGTTTGTAATGATTGTTTTAGTTTTACATCTGCTTTGCCGAGATGTATCATTATATTTTTCTCCACACCTAAAAGATGAACTTATCTTTAACATACAAGATTTGGCTAATTCATAATAAGCTATGCCAGTGGTCAGCAAACTTTTTATCTGAAATGCCAAATATTAATATTTCTACACTTTATAAAAAATAAGAGCCAGATGCTATTTTTTGACATTTTTTATTTTATGAAGAAAATATTTTTTTTTGATTAATCAATTTTTATTATACGAACCATTTCATGCCATTTCTTTGAATGTTTGTGTAAATGTCGTGTATAAGTTGTTTTTTTAAATTAACGCATAATTATAAGTTTGGTATATGGGGAAAATTAGCTGTTTTATAGCAAATTGGTTGTTTTTGAAAAATTAGAATAAAAAAATAAAAAAAATTAAAAAAATTATGAACTAATTAAATCTATTGATTTTGTGGATCTTAGGGGGTTTTGAAAGTTATATACACATTTTTGCAAGGGTATAGACCGGTTTTGAAAAGTTATAACCCCATTTTTGCAAAGTTGTAGACTTATTGTGCAGAGTAATAGATGATCCGCGAAAATTAGCCTCGATTAATTAATAATTAAACCTTAATATTTAAACTTTAATATTTAAACCTTATTTTTTAACCCTTATTTTCTAACCCCTATTTTTTAACCCATTTTTTTGAACATTATTTTTTAACCTTATTTTTTAACCCTTATTTTTTAAACTAAACTTAATTTCTTTAACCCTGGTTAAAAGATAAGGGTTAAAAATAAGGGTTAAAAAATAATGTTCAAAAATAAGGGTTGAAAAATAAAGGTTATGAGGTTTAAAATAAGTGGAACATATAAGGGCTGAAAATAATGCTTAAAAATAACGGATAAAAAATAGGGGCTAAAAGATGGGGGGTAAAAATTAAGGATTAAAAATTAATTAATCGATGCGAATTTGTCGCAGATCATCTATAATTTCCATAAATTGGTCTAGAACTTTGTAAAAATGTGTATATAACTTTCAAAACTCTCTAAGATCCACAAAATCAAAAGATTTAATTAGTTCATAATTTTATTAAATTTCATAATTTTTTTTATTTTTTATTCTAATTTTCAAAAAAAAAACAATTTGCTCAAAAACAGCCAATTTGCTCAAAACAACCAATTTTCCCTATATACCTAAGTTTTAATCAATGAGACGATTCTTAAGATTAGTCTTTAACATGCTCATGCTTGAAAATATAGTTCATATATAAAACCGCGAAAATGAATGCACAGCAAATACAGGATTTTCAACTGATATTAAAAGTTGAAAATCTGATCCAGAGAATTAAAATGATACACAAAAGATAAAATAAGTTCTCATAAGCCATATTATTTATTTACCCGCACCCACTTTTAGATTTTTTGAAAAAAAATATTAAAATAAGAAAATTCAAATTAAAAAAAATATAAAATTAAAAAATAAAAGAGTTTTCTTTTCGTTTTTTTAGACATATGTCTTGATAAGTATAAAATATTTTTTTTTCTACTTTTGGGATGACTGTATATTTTTAACGCCTGTCTAATTTCCTTCAATTTGATTTTAAATAACTTTCGTAACCGTGTATTGTAAATCTTTCGAATTATTTGCAGTTAAATGTCTAATTTTTTTTGAAATATGATTATATTTTCTAACAATCTATATATTCGTATCTTTTTCTGCAGATTTCTTTCAAATTTTTGTTTAGATTTACATTTTTCGGTTATTTACAGATAGCATTTTGATTGTTTTTAATCTTGCTCTCTATTTAAAACCCAATATTAATACACCTTCGACTCGATTAACTTAATTATAATTTCGAAGACCAAATTTAGACTCATTAAATTAATGATCAAAATATTTTCATGATTTTAATACGATGGCAAAATATTTTGGCAAGTGAATTTTAACTATTTTAAGACACATAGATAAACATCTTATTGATAAACCTGTATAGTAATATATTTCTTTATATAAACCCTGCACACAATCTTAAAGAATCGGTGGTCGTTTATTTAAAAGCTAATCGTTGACTTCTATAAAATGGTTCATTTTTATAGATTAAATCTTTTTTAACATAAATATAATGTTATAACCTCGCAATTTTTATTTTTTGCAATTCTAACACACCAAACGTGGTAACTTTTTATAATTTTATGCGTTCTTTTTTAATATTTGTACTGATCTCAACCTTTTTTATTTTTTTAATATCATTTATAAAGGTAAAATTTTATAATTTATCGAAAAATCGGAGATGTCGCAATATAATTTCGACATCCCTAAATATATAATTAATTTTCTCATAAAATTCTAAGATATTTTTCATGGTGTCCCTATTCGCTGAATTCTTAATTCACTGAATTCTTAATCCGCTGAATTCTTTAATTGATGAATTTGTTTTTAATTTTTAATTAACTGTAAAAAATCAAATTTCTTATAATCTTTCATGTAGAAAATTTTTGGACAACAAGAGAAATAAATAAAAATGTGTTTGTCGTAAAAATTTAGTACTATTACCCCAAACGACCAAAAATTAGACTCGGGTAAACAAAAAATGATAAATTTTTTTTAAAAGATAACGACGTGATAATAGCAGAAATTTGGTCATGAAAAATTTTTATTTTTAAAAAGAAAGTATATACACAAAACATTTGATTTTTGCCATGCATATTTCTATTTCAAGAATATTTTTTTAAAAACTTGATTTCCGCTAATATCCCATCGAAATATTTTTAAAAACACATTTTTTTTGGTTTCCCGTGGTATAATTATTGTAATTTGTAGAATCGGTACAAAAAAATTTATTTTTGATATAGACTCGAAAAGAACTAATACATGATGTTATTATAAGTCTATCAATTGAACTTAAATAGGATGAATTTAAAATTTATATATTATAAATATTTTAACCATTTATTTATTTTAATTATTAAGTTTTTACAATATTTAATTAAATTTAATTTTTATTAAAGTTCAAAAATTTTATTTTTTCAGCGAATTAAGAATTCGGCGAATTGGTACTGTACCGATATTTTTACTGTTGCTTATCTATAGCAACCAAAATTAAAATTTTTAATATTAGTGAAGCCAGATAGCTCAGTGGTTAACACTCTTGAATGTAAATTTAAGTATCGAGGTTCGAATCCCGCTGACGTCACTCTTTTATAAATAATGAGGGAATGTCATTAAGCGGTCATATCTATATAATTATAGTATAATATACAGTTGTTCTAGTGTGATATAGCTAATTAAGACTTGGTCTAATATGACAATGAAGCAGAAGGGGCTCTCTTAGGTGTGGGGATGAGTGCGGCGACGCATCTCGGCAAAAAGTAGTGGTAAATAAAAATTCATGAAAAGCTACAATTACCTGTATCCTGCTGAGTCATTGATAAAACGAAAACCGTGTTGCAGCTAGGCTTCTGAGTAGTTTAGGAAGTTACGTATTATTAGTTACCAGTACCCTAGGGCTAAAGACTACGTTGGAGACAACTCTCCGGGTTGGCAGCTATGGATGTTGTCAGCAAACAATATATATAAACTTTTTTAAATTTTCCTGCACAAATCTGTTGTATAAATTTGAGGTTACTTGTAATTAAAGTACTCTATAAAATTGCATTAAAAATAAAAAATGTAAATGTATTCATTTTTACAGGGAAACCAATTTATAAATTTATTTACATTATGTGTATGAGAAAATATCAAAATTTGAAAAATATCACATTTTTTTTAGTTCACCTAAACAATTAGTGTTCCTTAATAAATTATATAATAAATCACACGTTTAATTGGGATACCATTGTGAAAAAAACGCTTATATTTTTTAAAAAAAATAAATTAGTGCTCTAAATAAAAATTTAGAATACATTTTATTATTTTTTTTTGATTTGAGATTTTTTTTGATGCTTTAATTATTTTTTTTAATTGATCGAAGTTAATTTTAAAGTTCCTTATTTAATTTATTTACTATTTAATTAATTATCTTAATTTATAATCATTTATAAAATCTCATCCTTTTTCTAAATCAATAATTAAATTAAATCTAAATTAAAAAAATCTCATAAATGATTATAAATTAAAATAATTAATGAAATAGTAATTTAAATAAATTTAATCAGGAATGTAAAATTAACCTCAATCAATTACTAAAAGATAAAATGTAGGAATTAAAAAAAATTCAAATAAAAAATATAGTAAAGCCCATTCTAAAATTCTATTTGGGACACCAATATATTTTTTTATTCAAAATTATAAGTTTATTTTTCATAATATTACCTCTATTACACGGGAGATTTTTTCATTTTCATATGATTTATTAAGAAAACCTAATTTTAGACGTGAAAAATTCAAAAAAAATGTGATAGTTTTTAAAATTTTGATATTTTTTTTCATTTACATCATGTAAAAAAATTTGATAAATTATATTTACATGTATATTTAAACATATTGGTATTTTTTATTTTTATTTTCACAGCAAAATAATCTGTAACTTTAATTACACGGAACCTCAATTTTATAACCCTTTTCCTAGAAAAATCTCTATATTCTGCTTTAATATGTTCATTTATAATTTTGGATCAGAATTAGAACCCCACTTAGTGAATCATAGGTAAAAATTTCGAATATATCCAAAAATTTCCCTAAGGATAGCTATCATAAAATTCCCCCGTCGAAAAAATGCTTTTTTTTTAAATATTTTTTTTCAAAAAATTTATAATAAAGATAAAATTTTGTCTCACCCTTTTCCCGATTTTATTTTAGGTCCTTTCCTTCCATTTTTATAATAAATTGAATTGTAAATTTAATACAGTAGAAATTGGTTTTATTCTCCACCAAACAAAAAATGTGGGTAAAATAAAAGGTATGGGGAAATATATTATTCGTTTTAAATTAAAATTTTTAAATAAAAACCAATAAGAAATTTATCTTTAATACTAAATTATATATGTAAATGTATTTTAGAATTATATTATTTGGTTACAAATAAGCAAAGAT
>SDVU01000312.1:0-15440 GCA_016256075.1 Dictyocoela muelleri | reverse complement strand
CAGCGATACAATTTCAAATATTAAAATTATATTAGATTTAGCTAATAAAAAAATCTTAATTGATAAAGAATCTTTTCTATTAACGACGCGGTCACAGAGAAAATTTTATTTATTGATATAAATGAGAATAAAGAGACCGGATCCCGTGATAATACTATAAAAAACATTATTAATACATATAACTCTAAAATTAATCTAAAATCATCCATAATAAACGTAAAATTTTCAATACCAACAGTATAAAATCAAATTTCTACAATAAAACCATACCCAATATCTTTACAACAAATAAATCTGTTTAAAGAAGAAATTGACAGATTATTAAATGAAAAAATAATAACCAGATCAAGATCAATTTTCTCGCCCTATGTTTTATTCAGAAAGAGCCCGATAAGACTGGAAGTATACTTGTCGACTACAGCTATTTAAACAAAATTAGTCAAAAAATGGAATACTCATTCCAGAATATTCGAGAGAGTTTTTACAGAATGCATGGAATGAAATATTTTTCGAAGATTGACCCGCGAAAAGGGTTTTATCAAGTAAAAATTAACAATGATGATTAACATAAAACGCCTTTCGCAACATGTTTTGTAATGTTCGAGTTTAAAAGAATACCATTCGACTGATAAATGCCCCTAAATTTTTTTCATAATATAATAATAGAAACTCTTGCAGATATTGAGAACATAACAGTGTTCATAGATGATATATTAATTTTTTCAAAAAATAAGAATAATCATGTGCAGACACTCAAAAAAGTTTTTATCGTCTAGCAAAACACAATATACTTATAAACCACGAAAAACCAGAATTTTTAAAACCTAAAATAAAAAATTTAGGGTTTGAAATATCCGAAAAACAATACACTGCCGACCCCGAAAGAATTATATCTTTAAACCCATGGAAAAAAAAAATACTCGGAAGCAAATAAAGAAACTTTTGGGTGAAATAAACTGGTACAGAAAGTTTATACCTAATCTATGATCGAGAGTTTGGGATTTTACGAATTACTGAAAAAATAAAGATCAAAAAATAAATGTAACTGATACTGATATGAAAAATATAAAAAAATACAAAACGAATTAAGGAACAATGTAAAACTTTATATACCAAATATATATAAATCCTTCGAAATTTTTACAGATGCGAGTGAGAGAGGAAAATGTGCAGTATTAACACAAGGCTCGAAAATGATTGAATATTTTAGTAAAAAATATGCAGAATGTGAATAAAAATATACAACGACAGAAAAAGAGATGCTAGCAATATTTAGAGATGTGAAACAATGGGCGAAATTAATAGGCGGTTAAAATAATAATTAACACTGATAGTAAAAATAATATTTACGAAAAATTTGATTATAACAAACGAACTAATAGATGGAAAGCAGAATTGTCAATGTTTAGTCTAGAATATAAACACATCGCTGGAAATTCAAATACTATAGCTGATAAATTATCTTGTTTTAATAATATAATTAAGAAAAAAACAAATAAAGAAAACATATTCATTGTCCCAAAGGAAATATCCGTAATATCATGGCTTCAAAAATTCCATATGTAAAACGGTCATTTTGGTTATATTTGTACTTTAAAGACGCTAAAAGATAAAATTAAAATAAAAACCCTATCCAAATTTATTAAAGAAACAACCCTAAAATGCCACTATTGTCTACCCAACACTTTAACTTCTAATAAATATCGATTTTTAGAAGGTGAAAAAATAAAGAATGATCGTTTGAAAAACCTCTTGACTGACATTTATGGTCCTTTTGACGGTTCAGAATATAAACACGACATGAATAATAATAAAATTTATTCAATCACTATTACAGATCGTTGTTCCAGATATACAAAATGCAAGTTTAGAAATAATATTAAAGCAGGTGATTTTATTTCTTTTTTAGAATAATAATGGCTTGAAAACTATGACACACCTAAAAGCATACTATCAAAAATAGTCTCTGTTATAGATCTGAGAGAACTTCAAATTTCATGAAAACAATGGGCAGAAAACAAATATTCACGGACCCTTATAACCCTACATGTAACAGTATTTCAGACAAAATGAACCAAATATTTACAAAAATATTAAGAATATACAAAGGATGGAACCTCAACGTTATTAAAATTATAATTTGAAACAGAATAAATAGTATTGTAAACACCTCATTTAGCCATACACCTCTAAAAATTATTGAATTTAAAAAGCAAAACACAGATTTTTTATTTAATAAAAACGAAAATAAAGAAAAAAAATAATAAAAGAAATAAATCAAGAACCAAACATATATACAAACCCGGTGATATGGTATTAGCTAGAAGTTTGATAAATTAAAAAACAGATTCTCCATATTCTGGGCCTTATAAGGTACTAAATTCCGCAAAAAAAACATACAGTGACATATTTAACTGAAAATACTAAAATTTCTACCTCAAACATCAAAAACATAAAACCTTATTGGGTTGGAAGGATGTCATGTCAAGAAAAAATAAATGACATAAAAATCTAATTTACCAAATAACGAATTCACTAAAATTTATCCTAAACAAAAAACATTGTTAAATTAAGTTTTAATATATCATTTTAAAGCATAAAAGAAAAAGACTTTTTAAAAGTAGTGTATGAAAGATAATAGAACCAAAAAAAATTCAAAAGTATAAAAACTTTAATGGAAAAGGGGTATCACAAAGTGAACAGTGGCATACACCACAAAGTTATCAACAGAAACATTTACTTAACTTTTACTTTATTCAAAGGCCTAATGTCTCGAGGACAGGACAATGATATTTATTATTTTTTATTTTAATTTTAATTTAAATATATATATATATATATTCCTTGTAATAATTACATTGTGGCGACTTCGAGCAAATCGCTTATATGCTAATAATAGAATTCGCCTTAGGCGAGTTCGACGACACTCTCGAGACGATCTCGCGTCAACTCGCCTTCTGCAAGTTCTCGGGTTTATTATTAAAAAATAAAAACTAGTTAAGTTTATCCTGAAATTTTTCTTAAGATATTTTAATAATTTTCTTTTCAAAAAATCTATAAGCTGATTACTGCCGAAAATTATATATATTTATGCTTTATAGTATTATTTGGGAGAAATTAATTTCACATACGTATTTAAAATATGCCTATAACTCCGAGGAAATTATCTATAACTCAAAAAAAATATGTCTATAACTCTGAGGAAATTATCTATAACTCTGAAAAAGTGTCTATAACTTTGGAAAAATGCGTAAATAACTCTAGGAAAATGGGTCTATGACTAGGAAAATGTGTCTATAACTCTGGAAAAATGTAACTATAACCTGAGAAAATGGCTATAATTCTAAGAAATGTGTCTATAACTGTGGGAAAATTTGTTTATAACTCTATGAAAATGTGTCTATAACTCTAGGAAAATGTGTATAAAACTTTAGGAAAATGTGTCTATAACTTTGGGAAAATGTGTCTATAACTTTGGGAAAATGTGTCTATAACTATGGGAAACAGTGTAAAACAGAATTGTATATTTTTTCACTACAAATCATTTAAAAGTATAATATACAAAAATTCTTATATTTACATTAAATTTGATAAAATTTGTCTGAATATTTTTTAAAATAAAAAAAATGTCTACTGTCTTCCCTCGAAAATAAGAAAATGACATTTTCTTGAAAATAAGAAAACAAATTTCTTATTTTCGAGAAAATTTCAAATTCTTATTTTCGAGAAATTTCAATAAATTTTCAATTTTTTATGCCCATATGTTTTTAAACGAAATTAAAAAACGAAAGAGTTATACAGCAAAGTTTAAACTTGAGGTAATAAAAGATTATGAAACTAAAAATGAAAATGGGGAGCAAAAACTGAAGGTTGAAGTGGCAGAGAAATATTCAATTACACCAAAAATGCTTCAATTTTGGCTACAGCAAAAACAAGATTAAGAAAAAATTTTAAGAGACGACAACAAATCTATAAATAAGTGTAGGAAGATAGGCACTTCTGGAAAGAAGACACCATTTGGTGATGTTGATAGTTTGTTGTTGAACTGGGTAGTAGAAAGGAACAACAAAGGGCTCGTAGTTAAGGAAAAGTATCTTAAATCAAAGGCTTTAAAAATTGCTGATAGTCTAATGATTTCTAATTTCAAATGTTCAAGTGGGTATATTGAGAAGTTTAAGAAACGCCATAATCTAGTATCACGCAGACATACTTCCTGTAGAACTTTACCACCTAATGCAAAATCATTAGCCCATGATTTTATAACCACTGCATACGATCTTATCAAGAAACATTCTATTAAACAAAAAAAACATCCTAAATTTTGACCAGGTACCGAGATACTTTGAACAGGAGAATAATAAAACTATAACTTTTAAGGGAGAAAAGAACGTTAAACTTGCAAAAGCATCGTCATCACATAGTAGGTTCACATTTACCCCAATAATTGCAGCTGATGGTAGATTCATTATGGGCCATTGTCTTTTTTCTAATTTGAAAAAAAACCTAAGAATATAAATAAGAATATCCACGTTGACATTAATAAAACTGGAATGTGGTCTGAAAATCTTGTTAATTCTTTCTTTGAGAGGTATATTTTATCGCGATTTGAAACTAGATTCGCTCATGAGCCAACATTGGTGATAATAGATTCCTTTTCGGCACATTTAAAAGTAGATAAAAAGTATAAGAAACAAAATGTTTTCATCATATTTGTCCCCAAAGGAACGACCCCTTTATTACAGATGCTTGATGTGTCTATAAATAGATCATTTCAACAATATTTTGATGACAAAATCAATGAATGGATTTATGAAACGATAGAAGACAAGGAGAATCGTACAAAGAATGGGAATATCAAAAAACCATCATACAAACTTTTGACAGACATATGTTGGGATTTTATGAGAAGCATGGACAAAAACATAATCACAAAAAGTTTTGAAATTTGTGGTATTCTGGGAGACAGCTTTGATATACACAGACTTCATGAACCTCTCAAGCAACTTCTTTTAGGAGAAGAGTTGAACGAAATTCTATTCTTAAACGACACAATTCTCATGGAAGAAGAAGTGTTTAATGATAATTTGAAAGATTGGTTGTTTATTGGTAAAGATAGTTGCACGTTCTTTAAGATTCTTTTACTTATACTTTATGATGCCATTGACTTTCATTTAGACATCAGAAAAAACATTTCCGATAAGCTCGAGACAATAGAGGAACTAAATAATCTTTATGATGACGACTATGTTAATGAAATTAGAAGCTCTGTTATTCCAGAATCTGAATTGGTGATTTTTGCAGCTTCAAACATATATAATATTAATATTAATCTATATTATGGTGAAGATATTAAAAATAGAAGTTTCAGGTACCAAGGATCAAGACAAAAAAAGGAATATGATATTCTAAAAATTTTCAAATACTTTTTGATTAAAAAAGTAATTTTTAATTTTTAATTTTTAATTTTTAATTTTTCTTATTTTCGAGAGATTTTTATTTTCTTATTTTCGAGAACTATAGTTTTTTTTTGAATTTGGCAGAAACCTCAATTTTTTATTTTCTTATTTTCGAGAGAAGACAGTAGGGTCCAAAAAACCCGGTATTTCAAAAAATTTTTGTTAAAAAATACCCGGTATAAACCCGGAATTTTACAAGAAATAACCCGGTTTACCACGAAAAAAACCGGTTTTAAAAAGCAAAAATACTAATTGATATTATGAAAAAACATGAAAATTTTATGTGATAAAATCTAAGTCAGTTGCGTATTTTTGAAACGCAAAATATATAAAAATTTAATGTCAAAACAACTTTTATTGTAGTATAATGAACAGAGAATTTCTTGTGTTTGAACTGAAATTCCTCTCCTAAGATCGTCTAGTATATAAACCATTTTACTAAAGCTTCTTCTAACATCAACCGTTGTCAATGGCACATAAAAGTATATTTTTTCTTTTTAATTACTCGTTATCTGATTAAGCGGAAAAAAAAGGTTAAGTCGAGATTTTTTTTCTAAAAGAATGTTAAATTTAGCTTTTAAAATATATGGGTCAACTAATCTTTAATTTCTAAAAATACCTCATCAGATCAAAGGTTGATAAATTAATTTTTTCTAATTCTTTAACAGAGTCAATAATAAAAGAACAATTTTTTATAACTAAAAATTCATCAACAATTCTATTATCTAAAATGCTTTTAAAAGGGGTTTGATCTTAATTTTGGTTTACAAGATTCTAAATAAAGGTTTTATACCTGTCTAAATTTTCTGAAATTTCAATCAAAAAATATAACCAAGTTCCTCTCTTGTCAACTAGGAACTTTTTAAGTTTAAAGTGGGGGGTGGATTTAAACAAAGCCTGATTTTCTTTATTCTTTATCAAGATTCTTTTAAGTTTCGAACTCACAAAATTCGATGCAGGTGAATTTTCTCTATTTTTTTCACAAAGCCTGTGTAACATGTTGCTGAGCAAGTAACATGTTTAAGGTTTGGAAATAATACTTTAAAGTCTTAGCAGCTTCGATTGCATAAGTTGCACCATCTGATACTACAAGAAGTAGCTTATTGAATATTATTTATCCATTATAAAGCTTTCCCATAATATTATTATTTCTTGGCGCACAGTATTAGAATATGTCTTCATAAGCTCAACAGTACGAAGCATATATACACGTTCTCTTATATTTTCACTGCAAATTCCTCCCATTATATTTTGAATATAACGCCCGTTAGCATCAGTTGTCTCGTCGAATAACAAGAAAATATATTTATTCTTTAAGGAAAGGATAATTATTTCATTTCCTTCTTTATGTATAGGAACTAACAATTTCCTGTAATAAGATTCGTCGGGTATTTTTTTTGTAAATTCCTCAACCAAAAATCTTTGAAAACAGGGTTTTGAAGTTTAAACAGAGGTATATTTGCTGCTGCAGATGCCTTTACAAGTTTCTTTATAAATGGTTAAACAAACAGTCAAATACATGTTTCCTCTAAGACTTGTTGTTGATTAAATCTATTTTCATTCCTTTTATGAGCCTTTGTTGTAATATGTCGTTTTAGAGTTTTTGTTCCTTCCAGAGTGCAATAGTTTATAACTTTGTTGCACAAGACGCAACTTAGAACATTTTTTTAAATTTTAAATGATTTAAATGTTTCCAAATAGTTCATAAGTGCTTTATAAGATGTTAGATCCTTCATTTATTGGGGTTAAAAAAATGGTTTAAAAACCGGTTTTTAAAAAAATTGTTTTAACCCGTTTTAGAAAAAGAGTCGGGTCCCTACAGTTTACCTGGCCCTAATTATAACAAATCCAATTGAAAAATATTATTAAAATATTCACAGATATTTTTTATATTCGTCTTCTACACAAATAAAATATACTTTCTATTAAAAAGTTATTGGACAATCAAACTATCTCAATTACATCTTTCGAATCATTTCATTCTCTTTTTTTGGTATTAAATTTCGCCCCTAAACCTTCTGAATTAATGGTATGTCTACCATTTAGTGCTAAAAAAACCAACACTGTGATCTATAAACTTGTCTTGTAGAGCTAGATTTTAGCGCATAATTCACAATTTTATTTCATTATTAAAGTATTTGATAAATTATAATATGGGTCCGCCTTGTAATTAATATCTGATATTAAAGTGTAGATGCCATAAAAATGCGTCAAAATTTTCTATTTTTTATTTTTATATCTCGTTTAAATTGACAAAATTTACGAGACATCGGTATTTTTAACATTATAAATTTATAAATTTATAAAAAATGTGTCGTCACATTTTAAACATCTTTTTGTGGCTTACAATATTTTAAAATTTCGTAATATTCAACTCATGCCATTATATTCTAAATATTTTATCTATTAATTTTGAAATTATATGGGTCAATAATTGAATTATAAAAATTTATTTTGTTTAGAAATATAGTATTAATATATAGTTGTTCCCGTGTGGTATAGCTCAGTTGTCGGCACCCTCGTTCTGCGGGCCGGTGCCGGTCCGTGGTTAATTTTTTGCTGTTTCAGTGAAAATTTTGCCGTTTCGACAAAAAAAATTTGTCGGTTTATGATAAACTATATATATTCATATACATGTTAACAACATCTATACTTGTCTGACCGGAGAGTTGTAACCTACCATAGTCTTTAGATTTTCCGTGTTCACGTAATACGCCACTCAAAAGTTACACAGCCGCTCAGGTGTATAAATTATTTTCATACTATCAATAACTCAGTTGGATACGAGTAAATAGAGGTTGTTTCTGTCTTTTCATTTTCGCTTATTTTTGTAAATATATGTCACTGCAGTCCTCCTCACAGCTACATGAGTCTCTTCTGCTTTGTTTTTATATCAGACCAAGTATTAATCATCCATATCACACTATAACAACTATATACTAATACTATAGTTATATAATTATTGATCGCCTAATGTCTACCATATTTATTTATTTAGTGAAGTCAGTGGGATTACAACCCAATGCATGATTTTTACATTCAAGAGTGTTAACCACCCTCTAATATCACGATTTTACGATTTTAAGGAAAGCTTTGGTTCAATTTTGATATATAAATAATTGGGGTGTACTGTATATAATGCACATTTTTATTAAATGTGCATTTTATACAATAAAGCACATTTAGGTCTATAAAATGCAAATTTTAAAAAAATCATGGGTGCTATATTGAAGAATAAAAATTTAGAACTATTGAAAATAAATATTTACTTAAATCATTTAAGGAGCAAAACTTTTTATTAATTTAAAGAAAAAACCATACAGTTCTTTTTTGTTTTTTTCTTCAATAAGACTTTAAAAATCACGAATTTATAGATAAAATCATGAAGTTTATCGTATCTTACACCTCTTCGACTCTTAATTTCAGTCTTTAGATGCGACAAGACAGATTCGATAGTATTCGTTGCACTACATCTTCAGAAACAAACCCTCGATTGTGATTTACAAAACGATGTTGACAACCAGCTCTTTCTATGGCTGATGGATATTATGAAAAACTATCAGATTTGATTATTGATCCGGGAAGAAGATTTTCAATAAAAACTGATGTATAATATCCGCAGTTCTATCTTCTAAAAGTTTCATTCTTACATTTCCACTAGATTCTGATATTAATACTATAACCCACTCAGTTCCTCTTATGAAAGTGGCTTCATAAGTTTTATTATAAATTGTGCGTCTACGACAAAAAGCGGTTTCATCAATCTGAAAAATCTCACGATCACCTCCAAGTATCTCAAAATTATTATATCTGTTTCCTAAAGACATAATAAATATATCTTTCAATAATATTTACAGTCAGCACAAAAAAATTTCGATTTTTTATTATGAGGTCCTAAGAGCTTATATTTAGAAAAAAATAACTGTATTTATATAATAAAAATTTAATTAACGTAAATGAATATAAAATTTTAATTATGCAATTGTTACATGTGAGTTTTTGTTGAAAATAATAATAAATAAACAAAAAAAATTCGATTTTTTAATTTAATAGCTTGTATGCCCTCCGTTGTTGCCAATGCACTCTCTAATTCTATTCTTCATAGAATCTACTAGTTTTTTTACATAATGTTTTAGGTATATTATTCCAAATAAACATCACTTCTTCAATTAATTCTTCTCGTTTTTTATAATTTTTTCCACTCAATTTTGACTTGACATAAGCCCATAAATGTTCAATTGGATTAAGATCGAGACTTTGAGAAGGCTATTCTACAACATCTATGGTATTATTTATAAAATATGATCTCGTTAATGCACTTGTGTGCTTTGGATCGTTGTCTTTTAGGAAAATGAAGTTATCAATATTTAATTTACTTGCAGAAGGTAAAATATTATCTGCTAATATTGACACATATTGATACCTATCCATTTTACCATCAATAACGACCAGGTTACCTACACCTTCTTCGCCGAAACATCTCCAAAACATTACATTTACCCCGCCAAATTTGACAGTAGGTTTTATATATTTTTGGTTATTTATATCCTTTCTTTTTCCACGCCTTCTTCTTGTTAGTGGATTTTAAACAGATCAATCTTTGTTTCATCACTAAAAATCACATTCTTCCAAAAGTTGCTTCCTTTAAATAGCCATTTTTCACAGATTTCCTTTCTTATCGCCATATTCTTTTTTGATAAAAGTGGTTTATTAGTATATTTTCCTGAAAAAAAATCCATTTTCTTTTAAATAATTTCTTATAGTACCCGGTTAAACATTTTTTCCAATAATATCCTTGCATTTTCGGTGTAGATCTATTGAACTCATGTCAGAATTTTTATCAATGTCACACATGAGTTTTTTGATTTCTCTAAAATCGAGACTTCTCTTGCTGCCAGAACCACTTTTACGTGCAATACTTTGTGATAATGTAAACTTTTTAAGAATCGGATAGATTGTACCTGGTATATGCCCATTAGTTTAGATATTTTAGAACCTTTTTGCCTGAAAGAAAGTGGCTTATTATTTCAATTTTTTTATCCTCTGAAATCATTTTAAGGGTAATTTTACAAATTTTTTTCTAATATTATTATACCATCTCACATTTGCGAGGCTAGCCAAATTTTTTGATAAAAAATCGAATTTTTTTTTGTTTTAAAATTCCAAAATTTTATTCACACTAGTTTAAAATTCCTCTGTAAAAGACAAACATTATTAAAAAAAATATGAAGTCATGATAAAATAACAATCGTATCAAAAAATTGTGTTACTTTTAATTAAATTGGCGTGTTTGTAAAAATCGAAATTTTTTTGCGCTCACTGTATATGTTTTTTCTGAAATTGAACACATAATAACGGCCTGATAATCTGTTGTCTTTAAGGAATAGTATAGGCTGTTAAAAGAAATTTTGATAATGGTATTTTCGGAAGACCTTGGTTTATTTCTTTTATTAGAGATTTTGTTTTGCTACAATAATACCCCGGCATCTGTATAGATATCCGCTTATGCTTCTAGTACTTTTTATGATACGCATAAGAGATAAACAAGAACAACAAATTATCTCTGCTCTTAAAAGCCCAATAGCAATCATAAAATCCCACGCGCTTTCTTCTTTGAAAAATATATCTGAATTGGCCAAAAAATCAAAAAAATTCGTTTTCCATTGGGGAGGAATATTTACTAATTAAAATTTATATTTCTCAAAAATGTGCTTTACTGTATAAAATGCACATTTAATAAAAATAAGCATTTTATACAGTAGACATAATAATTGCATATAATTTGACGGTCCGCGATTTTTTTATGCTTGGACCGATCCACGAATTTTTTTTACACTTTTGTCTGGTCTGTAGCAAAAAAATAGTTTTTGCGCGCAAGCGCAAAAGCAGACATTTGCGCAAAAATTAGAAAAAAAATTAATAAAATATTTATTATCCCCAAAAAATCAAAAAAGCGAAAAAATATTCATTTAAACTAGCCTAAAAAGGATATTCCTCAAATAAAATTTAATTTGAAATATTTCATTCATTTTGAAATATTATTTATCAGTTTTTAATTTTTTTGAATTCAAAATTAAATCTAAAAATTCTCTGCGTAATTCTTTTGAAAATAGATAATCTCTTGGTCTTTTTTTATTAATGATAAGAATTAATATATGTTTGGATTGTTACATTCGAGATTTTAAATTCTATATTGTCACGATCCGGAGGAAAAAGGCGTATTTTAAGATATTTTTCAAGGGCGGATTTCTGGGTAGAATTTCCGGCTTGAAAATTAGAAGAATTAATAAAATTCTTTTTGTTAAACATCCTCTTTATTTAATTTAAACCTTCTTTTATAGTTTTACTCCTTTTATAAAGGAGAGGTCTCTTATATTTGTTATTGGTTAATAATCAATAAACCACCTGGATCTCAAATCTTGTCGTTTCAATAATATTGAGTTACGACAATATAAGCCTCACATTATTATTAGCAGCAGAAATTATCTTTTTAATCTAGTCTAAACAACGCAAAATCTTTTTAATCTCGTGGTTTTTAAATTTTTAAAAATATTTTTTTTTCAATGATAAATAAATAAATTTTTATCATCATAATATTAGTGAAATAAGGGTCTAAAAATATTTTTAATAAATTTTGCGCAAATGTCCGTTTTTGCGCAAAAATTCCTGTGCCGCAAAAAAAGATTAGAAATCACTGGTATAGTTGATTAAGACTTGGTCTAAAATGACAATGAAGCTGAAGGGACTCTCCTAGGTGTGGTATGAGTGCAACGACGCATCTCGCCAAATAAGTAGTGTAAAATTATAATTCATGAGAATCCACCAATTACCTGTATCCTGCTAAGTCATTGATAAAACAAGAATCGAGTATAAAGCTGGGCTTCTGGTACCTAGGAAGAACGTAATAATGAACACCAAGAACCAAACGTCTAAAGATCAAGGTTGGAGACAACTCTCCGGGTTGGCAGCTATAGATATTGTCAGCAAATAATATATATATATAGTAATATATTAGAAAAGGTTTTTGCAACTTTTCAATGAAATTTTAAATAATTTAATTAAAAATATTTTGAAAAACACTATCATTGCTTTTATTATTTTTTATTCTTTAAATGATAATAAAAAAACATTTTACAAAGAAGATGATATAAAACTAATAATTAAAATATTTAATTAATTTCAAAAAAAATATTTAATTAAAACAATAACCATCAATTTGATTTACACGTTTTAATCAATATTTTTTGAAATATTTTTTAATAAACACTTTAATTTTTTTATAAAAATTTACTGAATTTTTTTCTTACGATTAAAAATAATCCTAATTAGCCCATGAAAGTTTGCATAGTCGGTGCTGGACCAGCAGGGGTATATTTAGGAAAATTTCTTGCCCAAAGAAATTGTTTAGTTCATATTTTTGAAAAGGAATCAGAACCTTTTGGTCTAAAAAGAACATCATTTTCTCCAGAAATCAAAAGAAACCGTGAACTAAAACCAAATGAAAATTTAAAAATTTTTTACAATTCAGAAAAAAATATTGAAAATCTAAAATCTACAAATTATGATTTTTATGTTTTAGCAACAGGAGGCGTGGAAAGAAAATTGAATATTCCAGGCGGAAATTTAGCTATACCATCGTCAGAAATTGTTAAAAATTATAAACCATTGAAAGGTGATATTTGTATAATCGGGATGGGAAATGTTGCAATGGATATAATAAGAAACCTTAAGGGGTATAATTCAATAACTGCAATAACTAAAAGATATATTTTTAATTCAACATTTAGCAATTCTGAATTAGCAAAAGTGGCCAAATTAGGTATAAAAATTTATTTTTCAATGATTGATAAAATTTTTTCGTATTTTAGAAAATTTTTACCTCGAAAATACCGACGAAGATATGAATTAATTGATAATGATGTACCGACTAATATAAAATTACATTTCAATACAATTCCCTTGTCAATAGAAAAAAACAATGACAAATTGAAATTGAAAACTAACAGATTTGAAAAAGATTTTGATCATATAATTTCAGCAATCGGATATGAAAAACCTGATTTGAGTCAGTATAATGGTTTTAAAAAACCACTTTTGTCAGTTGGATGGGCTAAATTAGGGAGAGGTAATCTAAGTGATGTTTATTTTGATAGTATAAATACTGGAAATTATATATTGAAATATTTAAATAGTAAAAAATAGATTTTCCTGTTTCCTTTTTTTATATCGATTTTGTTTTGATTCTTAATTTGTCAAATAGAGTTTTTCATATTTTTTAAAATAAATGGTAATTTATATTATTTAAGAAAATAAAAAATTTATTCAGAGTTATTTTTATAAGGCTGAAATTAAATGATATTACGAGAAATAAAAGGGTAATAAATTAATTTAAGATATGAATTTGATTAAAAATATATTTTTTTAAATATTTTTGAATACACCTTTTGCTATAGTTATAAAATTTTTAATATCTTTTTTCCAATGTTTTTTTGTAATAACAAAATGTTTGGATTACAAACACATAAAATCAAAATAAAATACAGTGAATCACCTTAAATATGAACACCCTCCAATATGAACACCTTTAAATATGAAACTCTTAGATATGAACCCCTTAAATATGAACACCCTTAAATATGAACATGGTTTTTTTTAAAAAATTATATTATAAATTCATTAATAAAAAATGATACTTTAACTTTGACGCGAACACAGAAATTAAACATTTTATAATAAATTCTTTATAGTCTTATATTTCAAAAAAACGACGCATTAAATTAAACAAAGAAAATAAAAAAAATAAAAACGACTTCATTCAAAAAAATAAAAAATAAAAGTCTTGAAATAAAACAAAAAATTGTCCTTTACCAATATGAAAATAGAAATGTAAGTTAGATAAAGATAGTTTCAAAACATAATATTGCATTTATAACAATACAAAGAATTCCTAAAATGATGTGCCGGGTTCCCGAAATAATGAGACTAATTCACAAAAAAACGAGCCCATTCATGAAATAATGAGACATTTAACAAATTAATTAGACGGATTCACGAAATAATAAGACGGATTTCAGAAATATTAAAACTCCTCACTTAAATTTAAATCACAAATATGAATTTGGTAAAAAGCATATAGGTTAAGATTTAGTTATAAGGGTGGCCGGCATTTTAAATTTTTAGTTTTTATTAACTGTAAAAATCATATTAGCAGGCAAAAAATATTATAAATTTTTCCAGTTTAAATTTCTTTCTTCAATTTTATAATATAATTTTCGTTAATACAGTGAATCCGCTTTAATATGAACACTTTTGTTCCCTTTTTTTCAGTTTTCAGACTTAAGAGTACTACATTCTATATTATATTTAAAATATACACTATTGCTTACCTGTAAAGTTATCACATCCTTATTTAACAATAATTTGTTTTAGTGTGATATTTTATGTCATTATTAATCTAATATGAGGCATAACTGTAAATGAGATTTTCATTTTATCTTTTTTTATGCAGTATAAATAGTATTTATGACAGTTTTAATGTTTTTTACAGTGACTACATTTATAAAAAAATCCTCATAGTCTTATTTGAATGGTTTTCAAAGTCTATTATGTATAATCTTCATATTATGTCATGCGCGCAGAGCGAGACCTATGCCCACTGCGAGAACTTTAACATTTTAACATTTTTTTTATATATGATTTTCATTATATGTCGATTTTTATAAATATTAAAATTTTATTAAATTTTCGTTGCATCGGGGTTCGAACCCTCTCATATTTGCTAATCTATTTTCGAACTACTATTCGCCTATAAGACCTAAAGTTTTTTTTAACATTTATTTTCATAAAATTAATTTTAATAATGAAAATTTGTATTGTTTACTTTAATTTTACATTTTGTAAATATAAGTACAGTAGGGTTTGATTTTTACGACCCTGTTTTTTAAAAAAGGCTCGTAAAAATCAATGGATCGTAAAAATCAAACA